>MU628432.1:2532-182012 GCA_025688805.1 Aspergillus egyptiacus
ATATACTTTTTTTTTAAAAAGGGAAAAAAAGAAAAATTACATTTAATAAAGCTAAACTACTATCCAACTTTCACTACGGCTCCGTTGCGGACCCCTCGTCGAGATCCCGACTCTTCCTCGTCCAACCCGTCTTCAATTCCCCAGACGGTTGAAACCTTGGCATCGGATGCGCCTCCGTATTAAACACATTCTCCTCCAGCGAGATAAATTCCCTATCCGAAAACAGTAGATAGAAGTACTTCAGCGTCTCCGCCATCCAGAAACTTTCCATGTTATCTCTGGGAACCGGGGGGATGACATTCGCATTCGAAAGCGACGTGAAGCTGACAATCCGTCCCATGAGTCCGTCATCGTCCTCGGCACCCGCTTCGTCATGGGCGTTGAACGTCTCGACCACGGCGGTGTGCTTGATGAAGGACTTGAACATCTCCCAGCCCCAGTGGCGGTAGGTTTCGTCGCCTGTGATGCGGTACATGTAGAAGAGGGATTCCACCGTCTCCGGACGCTGGAGATTATGCTGGTCTTGTTTGTGGATATTAATGTCCTTTCGCCAGCCCGAGGTGTCGGAGCCAGAGAGCGGATAGATGGCTCGCGATTTGAGCGGGAGGTCTTTGCCCGCGGCTTTGCCGTTCTGGCCGGTCGCAAGGGTGGAATCAGGATATTGGTCGACTTCGGAGACATGTGGTGTGTCGACCTCGAAGTAGGTGATTTCGGGAGCGAGCTCAGTCTTGGTCGCTAGGTAGGTTGCCCAGCAGGTTTTCATGAGTTCTTTGGCGAGGCGGATCTCCTCGTCTTGACGCAGCGTCCACCCAGGGGATTTTTTGGCCTCTGAGAGAGGGATTCCCCCCGTCGTTCCTAGGGCGATTGTCCCTGGAAGAAAGCAGACCAGGTGGTCCATCTTTGGGGTTAAGGGCCCGTTAAGGCCAGATTGTCGTTCACCCAGGACGGTTAGCTGTGCGTTCTTTGTGTAGGTGATGAGATGTCTGCGGATTCCGGTTAGTGCTTCCTCCCACATGTCCTTGTATATCTCCTCTGACGTCTGCAGATATTGTTTTATAAGGTACTCTAGAGGTTGTTAGACGTGCATTTATCCTGAGATAGTTCAACATACCGTAATAGGAGTCGCCTCGACTACCAAGGCGAATGTTCGCTCCCCTAAACTTGCCCGTGTCTGGGTAGATATAGATGGGGAGGAGGCCGTCCGGGCTCTGCTGGGCATCCACTACTTGCATCACCTTCTCCACGATGCGCCAGTACTCGGCCTCGCCCGTCAGCTTGGCCAGGTATTTGAACTCCAGCTGCACGGTAGTCGCTTCGGCCGTAGACGAGGCGCCGCCATCTGCATGCGACGGGATCCCAAGAGACGTGTTGAGGTTCACGCTTGCATATGGGATTCCAGAAGCGGAATCGAAAGCGCCAAGGAGTCTTTCTGCCAGGTCGGTAGCTTTCTCAATGTAGAGATCTTCGCCCGGAGAGCCAACATCGTCATCAACAATCGGGGCAAGATTGGGATATGTCGTGGACAGATAGTGAGCGGAGAGGAGACCACCTAGCATGCGTATTGTCGTTTCGAAAGTGTTGACGTCTTGATCTTGGTTATATTGCAGCGAATTGTGAATCCATGTGCGCGCATGCTGGACACGCGATGTCAGATTCATGATCATCATCGTGTCCAGCGCATCCACTATCTGCCACCCTATTCCACCCTTGACCATGTTTTTTCCCTTTTTGGCAATTGGTTGATACTCATCGAACCCTTTGGGCGCCGTCAGCAGGTGACCAAGCTTCAAAAATATGCCAGCCAAACATACCCCATGCGTACTGCTCGTAACCGTCCCAGCTGACAATGAAAGTATCCCGAACCTTCTCCCGCCGACTAGCCCAGTCGATATTCCTGAGTGGCGTGCCATCGTACGCCTGCTCTTCTGTGTCCATGCTCTGCATCCACTTCCATAGCTCCTCGCCCTTCTTAGATTCTGGCGTCCACGGAGGCCGGACCCAACTACTAGAACCGGTAGTATAATACCACAGACTGACCAGCGCAAACACAATGATCCCGACGTACAGTACTCTCCTCCGCCTGAACCGTGGGCCTGTACGCCGCGGCGCAAAGTATGGCTTATCCTTGTACATCGGAAGTCTGCGGTCACTGGAAAAGAAATTGTTCAGATTGCTCGTTACTCCCGCGCTCTGGGAGAAACCATAGCCACCCAGACCGTTGGCGCCCGGGCTGCGACTCGCTCGCCAGTATTTTTCTGAGGGTGAGCGAGAGGTAGGAAACGCCGAGGGACTGTGATTGTTCGGAAAAGACATGACTGTCCTGTCCCCTTAACCGAGTGAGGAGAATCGTTTCAAGGCTACAATCGAGGCAAAAGTCGGCATAGGTACTGTTCGCTCCTGCCGCTAGTCGTGGGGTCCTTGCTGGTCTGAGGCCGTTGTAGTTATAGAGAATCGCGACGCGAGACCTCTATAGATGTGCAGCACAGTGTTAGCATTCCGATTTATTGACGTAGCGGAACTGGGGGTGATGGCCGGGAATGAAGATCACGAACCGTGGAAATGGGCATCAAAGCCGGCCGCGGTTCAGCTAGTCACGTCCGCTGCGATTTATGCCACCGAATATTAACCGTCGTTCAGTGCTTCTAAAGCCTCGACTTGGAATGTATCCATAGACTTCGGGGGAGTGGCCAGTTGTTGCTCCGTCCGAATCCCTTTTTTTAATTGGCTGATATTGTCTTTCAACAACCGTCTTGGCACTGAAGTACAGCGACTCGGGAGTTCTCCTATGATCTAGTAGGACTAGTAGTCCAGAGCTGGGTACAGATTACAGCACTAGGCATATTCCGGGAGACGCATATATATCGCATATATATATGCCCAAGGTCAGGCTCAAAGGGTAAACCTGCAACAGTGGTCTGTAAATGACAATATGCTATCTGCCACGTGACTAATCTACAGCTTCTGGTACTCAAGCTTGCCTTCCAGCTTCTTGGCTTCGGCCACCTTTCGTACGGCTCTGTTGAAATCATCCTGGTTGACTGCATCCCGATAATCCTTAATGGCAAATAAACCGCTGTTTCACGTTAGTTATTGAACAGAGAGGGGGTGGAGGTTTCGCCTACGCTTCCGTGACAACATTGCGGAGATCAGCACCGTTCAGACCATCGCTCATCTTGACGACGCTCTCAAAGTCAATGTCGCCTTCCAGCTGTACGGTGCTCGAGTGGATCTTAAGAATCTCAAGACGACCAACCTCGTTAGGTAGCGGAATCTCAATCTTTCGGTCCAAACGACCAGCGCGCAACAGCGCGGGGTCGAGCGTGTCAGGTCGGTTTGTTGCCATGATAATCTTTGTCTTTCCAAGGTAGTCAAAGCCGTCCAACTGGTTTAGAAGTTCCATCAATGTCCGCTGGATTTCACGATCTGCTGAGGTACCTTCGGAGAAACGTCTGCCACCGATAGCATCAATTTCGTCCATGAAGATAATACAGGGTTCGTGTTCCTTAGCGTAGCCAAACATCTCTCGGATTAACCGGGCGGATTCACCAATGTACTTGTCAACGATGGCAGAGGAGACAACTGGATCGTGTTAGCGAGGTTTTAATCCATGAGCTAATGAGTGTTATGTACCTTTCAAGAAGTTGGTCTCAATAGAGCTTGCCACAGCACGCGCAAGAAGCGTCTTGCCAGTTCCGGGAGGTCCATAGAGCAGAACACCTTTGGGCGGCTTGATACCCACCCGCTGGAAGAGCTCGGGGTTCTTAAGTGGCAGTTCAATAACTTCACGAAGTTCACGGATTTGCTCATTTAGACCACCAATACCGGCGAAGTTGATCTGCCCCGGATCCTCCAAGGACATGTTGTACACCAACGGATCCACCTCCCTCGGTAGCATCCTCATGATAGTGAGAGTCGTCATATCGAGAGCAACACGCGTGCCTTGCTTCAACTTCGACTTGTCGACTTTTGAACGGCAACCGACGACATATCTTGGTCCGGACGAGGCCTTGACGATGACTGGAATTTTTTAGTCCGTGTAAGAGAGGCATTGCGACCAAGTAGTCTGAGTTGTGGATGACATACATCTCTCCTCATCAAGCTGCTTCAGCACCTCGCCGATGATCTGGCCCACACTTTGCAGAGCCTTAATGTTCTCTTCTGAGATATCAAACTCCCTCTGCAGATCTTTGATTCCCATACGGAGCGCCTTGAGCTTGGCCTCCCATTCTCGCAGGTCCAAAAGACTCCGCTTGTAATCCTCCAGCGCCTGCTCCCTCTCAGGATCAGTAGCGCCGTTCATGATAAAAGGGAAAGGACGGATGAAGCGGCTCGGCCAAAGACTCTAAGAAGTACAAGTGTCAAATTAAGACGGGACGCTGGACGTCGATAGAGGGTGAAGTGCAATAGCGGAGATGGTTGTTGACGTATCTGGACTTAGAAGCACAGCCAGAGAGCCTAGCTCCCAGCTCAACAGCAACGCCAAGCATAAAGTCACATGATTTAATAGCCTCCATTCTCAGGCTACACATTGATCGACCGCAGTTTTTATTATCCGGTTGTTTAGGCAGCAAGGTGTCAATACTAGGACTTCCAAGTTCCGGCATTGTTCCGTCTCCCCGCCATTACGCAATTGAAGCCGAATGGCCAGTTAGACCTGATGGAAAGGGGTATTTTCGAGAAGGTAAGGCATGAGGACTGAGGGCAGAGGCAGTTTGGATAGGCTCCATGACCAGCATGACTCTAACTCATTGTATATACAAAGGACGGTTGACCTAGAACTATGCCCGTGCACTATCTAATACTAAAACAGCATCATAACAGTTCGGGTAGAGAGTGTGAAGCTATATAGCAGTGTAGATGATAACCCCAGCTCATCATCTTTGAATTGGAAGGTTCGCAATGACCCTCTCCAGCATCCTCTCACCCGCCTTTACCCCGAGGGTACCCGGTATGCGGGAGATCTCGCTGTAGAACGTCAATGAAGCCTCCTGAACCAGCAAACAGGCAGTTGTTGCCCCACCATCATGTTGGAAAGATTCGGAGGGAGAGACCTGGAGCTTTCCCGGGCATTGATACAAGAACCAGCTGTTCCCGGCGTAATTGTCACCTCTCAGAAGTTCCAATCATTATTATTGTTGTTGCGATACCACCTACTTTCCCCGCTGTCCTCAAGGTCTGGTAGGTTCCATACTCTCTTCCTTCTTACACATCTCCAACCCCGCCATCCCCCCCTCCCTTCATCAAGACGAGGTAGTATCATCGTCATCTCACTGCCCTTTTGTTCCGATATTGCAGACCTTGGTATGCTTCCCATGATTTTGCCCTGTATGACCATTGAGCCCATGTGGTCTCGAACGATCACTGATTGATCGGTCGACTCCATCGCTCACCTATTTGCATCACTCATTTTGGGCCATCGGTGAACAGCATCCCCGCTCCCAGAAACGGCTTTCGCCTCCGCCTACTGTTATATATTTGTTGACGCCGTCTCCTCAATTTTTTTTTTTCTTCTTTTCTCTTCCTTTCTGACTCTATTTTCATCCAGTTCATAAAAATGGCCATCTCTAAGATTCACGCGCGCTCCGTCTACGACTCTCGCGGTAACCCCACCGTTGAGGTCGATGTTGTCACTGAGACCGGTCTTCACCGTGCCATTGTTCCTTCTGGAGCTTCTACTGGTGCGTTACCTTGGTATTAGAAAAAGAGTCGCCAAATGCTAACTTTCACTTAGGTCAGCACGAGGCTCACGAGCTGCGCGATGGTGACAAGTCTAAGTGGCTCGGAAAGGGTATGTTATAGTCTCCTCGGTAACAGCCAATCTGGAAACTGACCACATGTCCCGGATAGGTGTCCTGACTGCCGTCAAGAATGTCAACGAGACTATCGCGCCCGCTGTTATCGAAGCCAACCTCGATGTGAAGGAGCAGTCCAAGGTTGACGAGTTCCTTAACAAGCTCGATGGAACCCCCAACAAGTCAAAGCTCGGTGCTAACGCCATCCTCGGTGTCTCTCTGGCTATTGCTAAGGCCGGTGCCGCTGAGAAGGGTGTCCCTCTCTACGCTCACGTCTCCGACTTGGCTGGTACCAAGAAGCCCTATGTCCTGCCTGTTCCCTTCCAGAACGTCCTGAACGGTGGTTCCCACGCTGGTGGCCGCCTGGCTTTCCAGGAGTTCATGATTGTTCCTGAGTAAGTTGCTTGAGCATATGGTAAATTAATGGCTTTGACCGTGCTAACATTGAACAGCACCGCTTCCTCCTTCTCCGAGGGTCTGCGCCAGGGTGCTGAGGTCTACCACAAGCTCAAGGCTCTTGCCAAGAAGAAGTACGGCCAGTCTGCTGGAAACGTTGGTGACGAGGGTGGTGTTGCCCCTGACATTCAGACCGCCGAGGAGGCTCTTGACCTCATCACCGAGGCCATTGAACAAGCTGGCTATACCGGCAAGATCCACATCGCCATGGATGTTGCCTCCAGCGAGTTCTACAAGGCCGACGTCAAGAAGTACGACCTTGACTTCAAGAACCCCGACAGCGACTCCTCCAAGTGGCTCACCTATGAGCAGCTGGCCGATCTTTACAAGTCCCTCGCTGCCAAGTACCCCATTGTCAGCATTGAGGACCCCTTCGCTGAGGATGACTGGGAGGCCTGGAGCTACTTCTACAAGACCTCCGACTTCCAGATTGTTGGGTACGTTCTCGTTTCGAGCAGCATATATGTCTTGCCTAACCAAACTATAGTGATGACCTGACTGTCACCAACCCGCTCCGCATTAAGAAGGCCATTGAGCTCAAGGCGTGCAACGCTCTTCTTCTCAAGGTCAACCAGATTGGTACCCTGACCGAGTCCATCCAGGCTGCCAAGGACTCCTACGCTGACGGCTGGGGTGTCATGGTGTCCCACCGCTCTGGTGAGACCGAAGATGTCACAATTGCTGACATCTCCGTCGGTCTCCGCTCCGGACAGATCAAGACTGGTGCCCCTGCCCGATCTGAGCGTCTGGCTAAGCTCAACCAGATTCTCCGTATCGAGGAAGAGCTCGGTGAGAACGCTGTCTACGCCGGAACTAAGTTCCGCAACGCTGTCAACCTGTAAACGCAACCATACAATAGTGAGGTTGGCGTTCCAACGAACCCCTCCAATCAGACACGGCCGTTCGGTTTATGATTGGATTAGGACCCGAACTGGCGTGTGTCAAGCCCTGTATGCTTGACCTCGTTCAAATCCAGCAGCCGCTAGCAGCCTAGCTAGGCTGTATATATGGCAGGTAACCAGGGATGGGACTTTCATGATGACGAATCTACTAGCCAATTACGTGATATAGTGGCCTAATGAAAATGAAAAGTTTCCGAAGTCAATATAGCAGTATTACATGGTAAACGCGAAAGTGCCCACTTGCAATCATCGTACTTTGACTCGATTGTTAAACGGAACCTTACACTCGAGAGCTGAAAGATCGGGCACCATGTATGCACGTGACTCGTCACATGCCCCACCCAAACCAGGTTTATTGTTCGAGGCAATTTGCAGACAACTTTTGCCCACTCTGAATTATTCTCCAGTGCCTGTACTCCTCACAATCTTGTGCTAGAAATACCCTCTGCACGGCCCACGCCAGATACTCGGTTCTTCCACTTTCCTACACATTTCTCGTACAATACAACCGTCATGGCGCCATCAAAGTGGGGTGAGTTCAAGACTCTTTCACTTTTCCCTCTCCTTACCCCGCGAGCGGAGCACTGATCCGCTTGCACACTAGATGACGAAGAGGAAGAGAGTGTCAGCCCTCCCCCTGTCGCTCCCCGTCGTCGGTTTGATGATGAAGAAGAGGAAGATGTATGAAGTCCTGTTTCGAGCTACACCCTACCCCCGAGAGAAACCCGCTAAGCGGAATTTCGGTATATAGGTCCTCGACTCCTGGGACGCCGCCGAAGACAGCGAAGTAGAGCGTGAAAAGGCCGCCAAAGCCGCCGAAGCCAAGGCCAAGGCGGAGGCCGAAGCCGCCGCAGCGAAGAAGAGCAAGGCCCAGCGGATACAAGAGCACAAAGAGGTGCGCCGGAAACAGGCCGAGGAAGAAGAGTCCGATGAGGAGAGCGACGAGGACGAGGCGGAGAAGCGCGCCCGTCTCCGCCGCACGGAGAAGGACGCCGACCTCAAGCACGCGGAGGACTTGTTCGGGGACATCGACCTGAACCGCAACCGGGGCAAGAACAAGACGGTTGTCATCAATGATGTCTCCGGAGACCCGACGCAGGCTATCGACCTCTCTGCGATGCCACTCTTCAAGCCCACGACCAAGGATCAGTTCGCGAACCTGACGAATACGATCGCACCGTTGATCGCGCAGCAGAGCAAGAAGCCGCAGTATGCACTCTGGTTGCCTGAGTTTGTGAAGCAGTTGGCGAAGGAGTTGCCCAGTGGAGATATCAAGAAGGTGGCTAGTGCGTTGACAACGCTGAGTAATGAGAAGATGAAGGAGGAGAGGGCCGCGGATAAGGGCAACAAGAAAACAAAGGCCGCCAAGACGAAAGTGTCCCTTGTTGCCTCGAGAGATAACAGGATTGACGCGACCTCTTATGACGATGATGGACTGGGCGATGATGATTTCATGTGATTTCCTTCCTTTGCTACCTTCCGCCTATAATCAGGTCGAACTTTTAAGTTATAGATTGATTTTACTCCCTTTTCATGCTTGTTTACATATCAAACCCGCACGAACATACTTCATTCTCTCAGTACCTCACTACCTTCTCGTGCCACGTATTACTCTATACACAGATCAGTTGAGAACCCTCGGGAGTGCTACAGGTATTTCAGTACTCGTACAACTGATTAGATGATTCATATATCTTCATAACGATTTTTGAAATTATGTTCTCATATCCCTGAGTGAAAATACCACACACGAGCCTGGTTAGGTTGCCATTACCCATTATATTGGTGAAGCCTACCTAGTGATTTAGTTAATTCAGGAAGGAGGCTTAACTCCCAGTCGTTGCTGGCAGGCAAAAGTGGCACTGGGTTGCGAAAGCGAAGTTCTACTCCCCAGGAGTAGATTGCCTAGGTACACTGAAATATATTGACAGAATTGACTACTCGGATTCAGCTAATGAAACCCTGGGCTTGTGGATTAATGAATAATAACAAGGAGTAAAGGGGCAAGGTGGTAAACAGTCGAAGTCAGACAGTGAGAAAACGTGAACTAACACATTGTATCTTGCTCGGGTGGGAATAAAAAGAGAGAATAAAAGAGAGATAGATAATTTCCACTCGGCCCCTTATCCTTCGCTCTCCGAATGTCAAACTCCGCTGGCCGACCCAGATAGTCCCGAATAAGTGGAAAATAAGTGCCGGTCCAAATCCGCCACACAGCTAAAACAGACCTTAAAAACAGTTTCAGGGGGTGTATCGCACGTCCAACGAGGCACGCCGAGCACATAACGCGGATTTTTGATACAACAATTAAAATAACGACAATCAGGTCCCTACGACTCAGGTGCCTTGGCCTCCTCGGGCTTCTCCTCGGGAGCAACAGCCTCCTCCTCGGGCTTCTCCTCCTTGGGAGCAGACACGTTCTCAGGCTCGTTACCATCCGATGAAGTCCACAGGGTAAGGTTGTCACGCAGCAACTGCATGATCAGAGTGCTGTCACGGTAGCTCTCTTCGGAGAGAGAGTCAAGCTCCGCGATAGCGTCATCGAAAGCCTGCTTGGCAAGGTGGCAGGCACGATCAGGAGAGTTCAGGATCTCGTAGTAGAAAACAGAGAAGTTCAGCGCAAGTCCCAGGCGGATGGGGTGAGTAGGAGTAAGTTCGGTCTGAGCCACGTCGGTTGCGTTCTGGTGCGTGTAAGCTTGAACTCTTTCAAGATGAGGTAAACAGTACACAGATCCATACCTTGTAAGCTTCGTGGGCGGCGGTAGCAGCAACCTTGCGCTTGTTCCCAGATGCAAACTCAGCAAGGTAGCGGTGGTAGTCACCCTTCCTGTTTATCCAGTCAGCCACGCAGTCCCTGATGACTCCTGGGTCTAAGGTAAAAAGTCATACATCTTGAAGTAGAAAACCTTGGACTCTCCAGTCTCAGCCTTGGGGATAAGAGACTGGTCGAGCACGTCAAGGACATCCTGGCAGACCTTCTCCAACTCGGTTTCGATCTTCTGGCGATAATCACGGATAATGGTGACATGCTGTTCGGAACCCTTGGATTCCTCCTTCTGCTCGATGGAGGAGATGATGCGCCACGAAGCACGGCGAGTACCGACGACGTTCTTGTAGGCGACAGATAGAAGGTTACGCTCGTCGACGGTGAGCTCGCCCCCAAGCTGAGGCGGTGTCAGTCAACTGAACGCGAGGGTAAAGCCGAGGGAAGGAAATTCTTTTGAATGTAGATGGGGGGTGTATGCATACGTTGGCGACTTCCTGTAAGACAAGTTAGCGGAACTGGCCCAAATAAGCATAAGCAGTAGACGGCGAGGCTCACCTTCATGTACGTGACCATCTCTGTAACCGGAGATGAAACGTCAGTATCCGAGAGAACACGACAACATCAGGAGCTTGATAGGATCATACCATCGTAGCGCTCAGCCTGCTCGCAGAGGCGGGCGAGAAACGTCTTGCTGCAAAAGGAAGGGGGGGTTAGTTTGGCTCTTATCCGGGGTACCCAGAAAGTCTAGACCCTTACTTCTCACGCTGTAGGAAGCAGATGAGTATTAGTGAGAAGCATAAGCTATGATGATATGAAGTTATGGGGTGGAACGAAACTGGAATACAGCAAAGCAAGCGGTCGTATCATGACGCTCGTACAGGACTGATAACAGATGGAGGGGTTGGGCTGAGAATAACATACCTCAGAAGTCATAGTGAACGGTTAGTTTGAGATCAAGAGGGGAAAGAGAAAAGCAGGGGGGATTGAGTCGAGAAAGCTGAGGTTGAAAAGAAACGAGGGATTGTAAAGAGAAGAGCCGAAAGCACAGGAGAGACGAGGATGGGGGTAGATGACGAGAGGTTCTGGCAGATGCGATCTTCACAGCAACCAGGGAGTGATGGAACAACGGTGAGGTGACGACCAGGCCAGCTTAGCGAGAAAGCGGCAGCCAGTTTGTTGTGTTTGGCTGGTTTGCAGGTATATCAGCCTCAGGCAGCAAGAGCTCACATGCCTGTGCCAGATGAGCGGTCACCGCTCAGTGGATTATGTAATTACGAGCCAGGAAGGTAGATAGATAGTGATAAGTATTATTATTCATCACAGCATATACGATCCATCGGAGACCCAGAAGCCTGAAGGCTCAAGCTCATTCGGATCATTCCCCATCAGATGCGCCTTAGACTTTAGACCCGTTGGAGCCGCCTTAGACCGTCTTGGTTGTGGATCTGGAACAGCTTGGGCAACAGCATTTCTCGCTGCAGGTCTAGGGTATGGTAATGGTATAACCGTCCCGAGGTCGTTATGTATATCCAAGAAAGGAGTGTAGTATATGCAACTTGGATGTGTAAAATATGTCTTGGTCGGCTAATACCAGTAGCCATTTACGTAATCTAGCCTCGAGTCAAAGGTGGACAGTCACAATGGCCTCGGTGTTGAATGCAGTTGATAGGTAATGAATAATGAGGTGACCTGCTCGATAGACTGCTGCCTGCAGAAGGTGAGCGGTAGATCCAATGATATTTCGGTACTTCGAGAGAAGGCGGCGTTCAGCCCTGCGGTGCCGTTTGGTACCGGCAGTTCCACTCCTCCGCTACCGGGTCGAAAAGAACACGTTGAGGCAACTTGAGGGCCAGTGCCTGGCTTTGTTCCAGAATCCAGATCCAGTCCCGTACCTCGAGAAGTTGAGAAGAGACACTTTGCAGCAGTAGTGTTTGTCGGTGGAGAGGACCTGGATTGGTATACCATCCTCTTCGTATTACCATTATTAATTTCTCTCTGTAATATCAGGTTGTTAGAAGAGGCCAACCGGCATTAACCTTCTACCATTTCCAGAGTTCTACAGAGTAATTCTTCTACATACTTCCCAGTTGGAGATCTTGACTTTGCCTCCGTCGCGCGGGGACCATTTTCATTTCTTCTAGATCTTTCCCGGCACTGGGCACTCGACGGGAATCTCCAAGCTTCCCGCTCACTAATTACAGTAACCCTCCGTTCGGCCACCTGTCCTGGCTTTCAACTTTCATGTCTTGATTTTCCCGGATTGAAATTTCCCTCACTTCTCACACCCCCTCCGCTCTTTTTGCTTCTGTTGCTCCCCGGTCCTGGTCACCTATCCGGTGTATAGTGGACCATGGAGCATTCGTTCCTTTACTCGCCGGCGGAGGTGCTGAAGCATTTCGATGTCTCGGAGCATTCTGGTTTGTCCAGCGCCCAGGTGTCGAAATCGAGAGATAAGCATGGCCCGAATGGTGAGTTGCTATGCCCCGAACTACTTTTCCGTAGCTAACTTGTTCTCTTCTCTACCGTCAGCACTCGCGGAAGACCCCCCGACCCCTCTATGGGAACTTGTGCTCGAACAATTCAAAGACCAGCTTGTCCTCATTCTTTTAGGTTCGGCGGCAATTTCGTTCATACTGGCTCTGTTCGAGGAAAGTGACGACTGGACTGCGTTTGTCGACCCTGCAGTGGTACGTATTTGGACAGGCGCATCTTGAGTCGCGGCTTGGAACGTTACAGAGCTCTTCTAACGTCTCTCGCGCTGTTGTAGATTCTGACCATTCTAATCCTGAATTCGATTGTCGGCGTCACCCAAGAAAGCAGCGCCGAGAAAGCGATTGCTGCTTTGCAAGAATACTCCGCGAATGAGGCTACTGTGGTCCGGGATGGTACAGTGCAGCGCGTCAAGGCAGAGGACTTGGTCCCTGGCGATATCGTCCGCGTTGCGGTTGGAGATCGTGTCCCTGCCGACTGCAGGCTGCTTGCTATTCACAGCAACGGCTTTCGAGTCGATCAAGCCATTCTCACCGGTGAAAGTGAAAGTGTAGCTAAGAGCACTAGTGTGGTAAACGACAAGCAGGCCGTCAAGCAGGATCAGACCAACATCCTTTTCTCGGGTACCACAGTTGTTAATGGGAATGCTACCGCTATCGTTGTCCTGACTGGGTCGTCAACGGCTATTGGCGATATCCACGAGAGCATCACCTCCCAGATCTCGGAACCGACGCCTCTAAAGCAAAAGCTGAACAATTTCGGTGACATGCTTGCCAAAGTCATAACGGTCATTTGCATCTTGGTCTGGGTTATCAACATTGAACACTTCAACGATCCTTCTCATGGCGGATGGGCTAAGGGCGCTATCTATTACCTCAAAATCGCCGTTTCCCTTGGAGTTGCGGCCATTCCAGAAGGTTTGGCGGTTGTCATCACCACCTGTTTGGCTCTCGGTACTCGCAAGATGGCGCACAAGAATGCCGTCGTTCGCTCACTGCCCTCCGTTGAAACTCTGGGAAGCTGTAGTGTGATTTGCTCCGATAAAACAGGAACTCTGACAACAAATCAGATGAGCGTTGAAAAGATCGCCTACTTGAGCCAATCTGGTGCTGATGTTGAGGTCATCGATGTCGAAGGCACAACATTCGCCCCGGAAGGTGCCCTTTTATACAAGGGCAAGGTTGTCACGAATTTGGCTGTCTCTTCCTCCACCGTTCGGCAAATGACCGAGGTCATGGCTTGCTGCAACGGTGCAAAAATTGCCCATGACGAGAAGACTGGCACATTCTCATGCATCGGCGAGCCCACAGAAGGAGCCCTGCGTGTCCTGGTCGAGAAGATTGGCACTGATGATGCGGTCTCCAACGATAAACTCCTCAGCTTACCGGCTTCTCAAAAGCTCCACTTCTCCAGCGGCCACTATGAGGCCCGCGCGCCATTGAAGGCAACATATGAGTTCTCCCGCGACCGGAAAAGCATGTCCGTTTTGGTAGGCACGGGCAAAGATCAGAGACTCCTAGTGAAGGGCGCACCAGAATCTATCCTCGAGCGATGCTCCCACGTTCTTCTCGGAGCGAATGGCCCGCGCGTCCCTCTTACCGAATCCCACTACGATCTTCTGTCTACTGAAATTGTGGAGTATGGAAATCGCGGTCTTCGCGTGATTGCCTTAGCTAGTGTGGACGATGTGGCAACGAATCCCCTTGTCCAGACTGCGAAAACGCCTGAAGAATACGCTCAGCTGGAACGTAACATGACCCTTATTGGCTTCGTCGGGATGCTGGATCCGCCTCGCGTAGAAGTCACAGATTCGATTAAGAAGTGCCGGGAAGCTGGTATCCGCGTCATTGTCATAACAGGTGATAACCGGAACACTGCAGAGTCAATTTGTCGCCAAATCGGTGTTTTCGGCGATGGTGAGAATCTCGAAGGGAAAAGCTACACTGGAAGGGAATTCGATAGCCTTTCTCACAGCGAACAAATTGAGGCCGTCAAGACAGCATCGCTTTTCTCGCGCACTGAGCCATCGCACAAGTCTAAACTCGTGGATCTCCTTCAGTCTCTTGGTCATGTGGTTGCCATGACTGGCGATGGTGTCAACGATGCCCCTGCCCTGAAGAAATCTGACATTGGTGTCGCTATGGGTACGGGCACTGACGTTGCTAAGCTTGCTGCTGATATGGTCCTTGCGGATAATAACTTTGCCACAATTACTGTTGCTGTTGAGGAAGGACGGTCGATTTACAGCAACACCCAGCAGTTCATTCGGTATCTTATCTCGTCCAACATAGGAGAGGTGGTGTCTATCTTCTTGACAGCAGCCTTGGGTATGCCGGAAGCTTTGGTCCCTGTGCAGCTTCTTTGGGTCAACCTGGTCACCGATGGCTTGCCAGCCACTGCCCTGTCCTTTAACCCTCCCGGCAATGACGTTATGCGACGACCCCCAAGGAAGCGCAATGAACCCCTTGTTGGCGGCTGGCTTCTCTTCAGATACCTGGTAATTGGTACGTATGTCGGCGCAGCTACTGTCTTCGGCTACGTCTGGTGGTTCCTTTACAACCCGGAAGGTCCCCAAATCTCGTTCTGGCAACTGGTAAGTTTAATATATGCGCCTGAGCTTAGCTCCCAAGGTCGCCTGCTAATTCAGCAACAGTCTCATTTTCATAGATGCTCTGCGGAGTTTCCTGAGATCGGCTGTCAGATGTTCTCTAACGAGATGTCTCGTTCCGCATCGACAGTCTCGCTTTCGATTCTCGTTGTCATCGAAATGCTGAATGCGATGAACTCCCTTTCATCCAGTGAATCGCTCCTGACGTTCGGTCTCTGGAACAACATGATGCTCGTTTACGCCATTATCATGTCGATGACTCTACACTTTGCAATCTTGTACATCCCCTTCCTGCAAGGATTGTTCACAATCCTTCCGTTGGATTGGGTCGAGTGGAAAGCGGTTCTGGCAATCAGTGCCCCTGTTATGTAAGCCCCCCCCCCCCTCCCTTCCCAAGCTTTGTCAGTTCTTCGGTTGCAAAATGCTGACCATCTGGCGGCAGTATTATCGACGAGCTCTTGAAGATGGTAGAGCGTCGCTTGTATAGCGTTACCATCACTGTTCCTCTGGAGCATTCGAACGGAGCTGTGTCAAAGCCAAAGAAGGCATAAAAATCAGGTGACAGTCGAGGCCGGTGTCAACGGGCCTCATGCCAACAGGTGTCTCTAGGATAGATTTAGATATATGGCGCTCAGTCGGTCATCCTTTTCTGTTTTGGACAAATAATGCATGTATGTATGATGGTAGACAAATATAATCTCAGGAGAACCGATCTCTAGCATGCGAACCCAAAGCAATTAGTCCTTCCAGGCTCTGACACATCGACTGCAATTCTTCAATCGATGCATTAGGTATAACCTTCCTACTCTGTTAGGTGTTACAATTTATCCCTGAGCTTTTGAGTGTTGCCATGGACCTGAATAGGATGATATCCGCGCGGCTGGAGCTCGAATCTGCAACAACCTGCCAGGTGCTCTTCATGTACCACCACTTTCTTTGTAGTGAGTTCTCTCAGATACACACTTATTATCCTCGTGATCCGATCTAAAAGACTATTTACCCGACTGAACAGGGGCTAGATAAAACTGAAGGCCGATACGACGACGATCATTGGGCGAAAATGCCAGTGAATACCTAGGTACCTTACGACCTTCTTCTCCTGACCACCAGATGATGAGATGATGATTGCGAAATAAAACAAGCCCAAAACATGGTCTGAATCCCTCGGTCCACTCGGGATATCAATTATTCGAAAACAAATAAGGGACGTTTCGAACTTTCACCCGTGAATCCGCCCATCAAACGCTTGAGCCAACTGGGGCGTGATCGTGCAAGGTCACTCGATCCTAGTGGTGGATTATTGCTGGCTATCTTTCCCCAGACCCCAGCACATACCGAGACTATACTAAACCCTCTCTCCACCACCTCTGGTGTGGGTGGTCTGGGGTCAGAGCCGGCGATCATCCACTTCCACCAGTACCCCCTCCTCTTCGCTTACCCCACAAGAAACTGCGAGGGAAAGGCCCAAATACAGTAGTAAGATGAGGGGTGAGCATTCCTGTAGCACTTCTTTGAGTGTGACCTACTGGTTCTTCGGCAAATGCACCCACACACGCATCCCGCTGGCATGAGCTAACTCTCTTGATGTTACATGGAGGGTTCCGTATATATATAAGGGTCCTGCCTGGTTACATTTTCAAGCTATGCGCCCCTTGCTCCGTATCTCCGCCCCTAGCCTGCTGGGTTGTCTGACAAGCCTCTTATTTTGACTTCTGTGTCTATGCTCTGTCAGAAATGGGGTTCATTCAGTTCCTAAAAACCCGTTCAGGGTTCCGAGTTGACAATAGCAAGACCACATCAGCCGCGAATCTTACCTTACGGCAGAGCCTATGGCCTCTCGCACTTGTCACTACACTCTTCTTCCTGTGGGTATGCGAAACGCCTCGCAAGAACCTGGTGGAATCAATACTCCAAGCTCATGCTGATTCTATATACCTAGGGTTTTGCCTACGGTTTGCTAGACACCCTTAACAAACATTTCCAGGCCACCCTCCATATAACGAGAACACGCTCATCTGGGCTCCAAGCGGCTTATTTTGGGTACGGTGTCAATCATATCTACCCGGATAATTTACGTTTATGTAGAGCTCTTTACTGATTTCAATGATAGCGCCTATCCATTAGCTTCATTGGGCTACGCCAACTGGCTCCTTCGCCACTGCGGCTATAAGACCGTCTTCATGTTCGGCCTTGTGCTATATGGAATTGGGGCGCTCTGTATGTGGCCAGCTGGGCTAAACCGATCGTTTGGTGGTTTCTGTGCTGCTACATTCGTCATTGGGTCAGGGCTGGGATCGCTCGAGACAGCGGCGAATCCTTACCTCGCCGGTGAGAATGAGACTGGTGTTGCAATCCATATGTTGGCGTCTCTGATAAACTGGTCACAGTCTGTGGTCCGCCGAAGTACGCTGAGATCCGTATAAATCTGGCTCAGGCCTTCAATGGAATCGGCACCGTCATTGCGCCTGCCTTGGCCTCATACGTCTTCTTCACCGATACCCATGACGACGTCAATTCCTTGAAGCGAGTGCAATGGGTGTATCTTGCTATTGGTATTTTTGTTTTCTGTCTGGCTGCTGTGTTTTTCATGTCGACAATTCCAGAAGTCACGGATGAAGATATGGCCTTTCAGATTGCATCCACCCACGTCGATGAGGCCGAGAAACCGTTTTGGAAGCAATATAAACTGTTCCATGCGACACTGGCTCAATTCACGTATACGGGAGCCCAGGGTAATCACTTGTTGCTGCAAGGCCTATCAGAGGTGACTGACTGTTATAGTCGCCATTGCATCGTACTTCATTAACTACGCCACTGAAACATGGCCCGGCACATCTGATGCCACAGGATCAAAATATCTCGCCGGCGCACAAGCAGCCTTCACCGTCGGCCGCTTTCTAGGCGCGTTCCTCATGAAATACATCAAACCACGCTGGGTCTTTCTCGTCTACATCTCCGGAGTCGTCGCTTTCTGCGCCGCCTCCACCACCCAGAGGAACAAGTCTGGAATAGGTACCTATTCATATTCCCTAAACTCATCCCAGATTCAGTCAACCCCACCAAAAGCCAGGCTAATGTCCATCAGCAATGCTCTTCCTAGTCCTCTTCTTCGAATCCGTCTGCTTCCCCACAATTGTCGCCCTTGGTATCCGTGGCTTAGGCCGACACTACAAGCGCGGCTCGGGCTTCATCGTCGGCGGTGTCAGCGGTGGCGCGGCAGTCCCTCCGATCCTCGCACATGTAGCTGATATGCGCAACGACACGGGTTTTGCATTTATCATACCGACTGTGTTTATGGTTGTTGCGTGGACGTATGCGGTTGCGGTGAACTATGTGCCGACATACCGGGAGACGGTGGATAAAGTTGGGGCGAGCGAAATTGGGTTGACGGACGGGGGTGACGATAAGGACGTGGAAGCTATGAGAGAGCCGGAGAGGGAGATGGAAAAGGCGGAGGCTGTTCATGTGAAGTAGGTGGGTGGTTATATGCATTTTGGTTTTATGATTGATGATTGTCCTGGGTAGTGTTGATTCTTAGTTCGGACGTCATGAACCCTCGCAGGTTAATTTTGTAGATTCATTGTTCGGTAGGGAAAGAAACTCGTGCCTCCCTTGAGCTTGATAACGTTTTGGTCTTTCGGGGAAAGACCTCTGATACAACACCGTAGGAAGACGTATCGACATCCAGATCTTGTACATTCAATTCTATGATACAGTAAATGAGAAGATACACCCGGGGAGAATGAACAAAAAAAACAATAAAAGATCCAGAATGAGTCGGCCTGCATCAATCAAGCCTCCTTCACCTCTTTAGTCGGCTTAGCCGCCACCTTACCCTTGGTCATAAAGTCACGAATAAACTGCTCCGTGTCCTTATCCATCCGCAGATTCCCATCCTTATCTCTCTTTTTCTCCAACGCCTCCTCCCTCTTCTTCCGAATCATAGCCAAGAACTCACCCTTCGGCGTCAACAAAGACCGGCTCTTCAGATACTCCTTCTTCAGATCCTCCAACCTCTTCTGCTCCACGAACTCCGGATCATGCCGCGTACGGTACGGGGAGTACTTATTCCTGAGCTCGTCGAGCACACTAGGCGGGAAGGGCGGGTTGTGTAGGGAGGGCAGCCAGGTTGGCGTTTCGACCTCCATGCGGAGTGTGTCCCAGGGCTGGTCTTTGAAAGTCGGGGGTTCGTGGCGCGGCCAGGGGATCTCGATGTTTTCACCAGCTATATAGCGGGTGTGTCGGGGAGTGTCTACGCCGTGTTCTCGCTCGAGTATGGGGGCGCCGCCGTAGACGTGTTCGACGAGGACGTCGCGGGTTTGGCCGGTTGCGGGGTCGTCGAGGGCAACGACAAGGCGGACGTCGTCCATGGAGATGGGGAGAGGGACGCTTTGGAAGGGGGAATTGTTGCCGTATTGTTCGCTTAACCAGGGGGGGAAGTAGACGTCGGACTACCGTGATCAATCCTGGTCAACAGACGTTCATGGAGATTTTAATGGAAAAAAGAGGTAAGACAAGAAACAACATACCACATTGAGGTCCTTCACGACCACAGTCTCATTCTCCGCATCCACACGAGCGACCTCACCAATCTTCCCCTTATCCCGTCCCTTCATTATACACACCCGATCACCCGCCGCAAAGTTGATATACTTCCTCCGTAGATGCTTAGGCACAGGCGGCGGTTGCATGGCCTGCGGCATCAACGCGCCGAAACTTCTTCCCTCAAAGCCGGCATCCCGCTGCGGCGCAATCGGCCCCCGCATCCAATCCTCACGGCGTTGTAGTCTCTCGGCGCGGATATTGTCCAGTTGAATCCGAGTGTATTGGAATGTCTGCCGCAGGACCTCTTTGTGTTCTTCGCGTTCGCTCTTCTTGGTCGATCGGATGGTCTTGCGCTTTGCCTGGTTCCTCGCCAGGGCTGTCCGGCGGATGAGCTTTTGCATTTTGAGCACGGCCGGGCCTGGCAATGGCGTGTGGTCTGGCACCGGGGTTTGGATGTTCGCTGGTGATGGGGGGGAACTTCGGGGATGGGAAAATTGCGGACTTTGTGGTCACGTGGATATAGTTTAGCGGAGGTCAGTCCATGCCGGCATTCACTATCTACTACATTACTGTGCAGTGAAAATCATGCATCATTGTTCTGCTTCACGCTTTTTGTGCATGCTCTGCCACATACTGGCAGAATATCGATTGGGACCGAGATCCCTAATTATCCTTGTCCTCAGTAGCTGATCATGAGTTGGCTTGGAGTCGATTACGGACGGGGTTGTAAGCGACTGCGCAAAAGGACTTGGAGCTACTCCTGTATCCGAATCGCTTGATAGACTCACTGACTCGGGTAGACACTTCCTTTTTTTACGACATAAAATCTCTTTTCAGAGCCTCGTACTTTGTTATCCTCTTAACAAGGCTGTCCTCCATGGGCATTCCCTAGCGACCATAGCATCCATTTAAACAAGGTCGAGCCTTGTAAAAGCAACAGAGCAAAGATAACCAGTGCAATCGAGAGAGAGAGAGAGAGAAAGAGAGAGAGAGAACACACGCAGCTCCTCGCAGGCTCAAGGCTTCAAGCTGGATCTGACAGCCGCCTTGGGAGCCTTGCAGGGAGCTATATCGTACTCGTCAAGGAAACACGTGTCGCGCGTGCAGTAGAGCGCCTGAAACCAAACCTTGATATTGAGAGTATGAGACCGAAAAAGGAGGGTGTATGTCTAGAAAGAAGCAAATGGGCACAGTAATCTTTCGTATCTGGTGACGTTTACAAAGGTCCTTTTGTGGCATTGTCGACTATTAGGTAGTTGTTACTATTCATGGAGGACTTTCGGTCTGGAACAGGAACAGGGGAACGTATTGCACCGCCACGTAATATTCCCGCAATGCTCCATATTGGCAGCTCGATGCAATGCTTCAGTTGTAGATGTAGTTAGTCTCCATATCCACACTCACAGTTGCAATGCCGCCGACTCAGCTGACTCAACTGGTCTTTGATCTCGTGAGTTGTCTCTTCTTTGGGATCGGATGCGCCTGGTACGGAACTGTTGAGGTTGACAAGGCCGTATGGGCTTCCTTACCGTTCACTGGCTGCGCCATCGGGAATTGAAGGGAGCTCCTGTCAGCTCAACCTTGGCTTTCTCATCATAGGCGAGTCGGGCTATTGCGAATTTGCGATGGGACACGGTGAGATCCATGCGACTAAAGTGGATTCTGGGACGTATCATACGGAGTCACGGACAGCGATTCTTGCTTCATGCCGTACGTGTAACTGGAAGCCCAAGCACAGTACCTATCCGCGGGCTGTAATCCTCGCTGTAGGACAATGCACCGTTTAAACGGTATAATGATCTTATCAAGACTTGTCATAAATCTGTTTGTCAGGATGAAGCTGCCGTCCGGGCAGGAGCGTCGGCAGACACATTGAGGCCACTTCAGGCACCATCCGATTGCATCGCTCCGCGGTCATAATGGCCGATATTGGTGGTCGATAATTCTGACCTGTTTGAACGAGAGAAGCGAGTTGGTCTAGTTCTCAGTCGTGCTGAAAGAAGCTCGCCCTGTATCTAGACCTCGACTTCCATGGACTCTTCCAGATGGTGGTGAAAAGCCCGAGAGGCTTTGGGTGGGTAACTGGGTATAAGCTAAAGTGTAACTGACCACCCTCCCGGGAGATATCATCCCATCCCCCCTTACAACAGGGATCTGGGGAATGAAAAAGAATGCAAGACTTGTGCTCAAGACCCAGCTATCTCAGCTCGCAGGAACCATGCTGAGGCTGATCCAGGGCACTGGCTACTCCTAGTAAGGACTTACTAAGTACCGCATGTTACTAAGTACCTAAGTCCTTAGTACTAGTAGTACGTAACTGCCTACTAGGACGAGTACGAGTACTTGGTATCTTGCGACGCGTGTATCGAAATACAGTGCTTGGCGTATGTCACAGCCACAGTGGCTTATCGAGAACTAGACTAGGCACCAAGCAACTGATGGAAAAGGAGAGCGGAATTGGGCTTCGATCCGGGAACGTGAACTTCTTTTGAATCTGCTGATCCCTCTTCAAGAGTGTCAGTCGGATGCTGGGAGAAAAATTATTAGTTCATCATCTTCAAGGAAAACAAACAAATCCACAGCCACATAGCTGCTGCGCCACCATCCAAGAAGCCGATTGACTGGTAAGTAACTTGGTATTGTGGTGGTTGTTTCAGAGTCCAGAAAGACAATATTTAATAATAAGTAAATTTCTTTCGTTAAATTCCTCCAGCAGGGGTATTATTTAGTCCACCTTGGAATAGCTTAAGACTTTAAGGGGTCACGAAAGGTTATTACTGAGGGCCAATAAAGCGCGGTAACTGACTTTACCCAGAGCGCTGCTTAGGGAGACTCACTCACGCCTGGCACTCACTAACCGCCTCTTTCCACCTCTCGCTCTTCCATTTATCAAGCATCCTCCGTCCTTGTCCTTCTTCTTCCCCTGGGACCATCTACCTGCTATCGAGCCACTCTATTACTCTCTCAGGCTTCATCTATTTGTCTTCTTTCAACTCTCCCGCCCAAACTTCCGTTTGACCTGCGCCGTTGCGCCTAATTCATTCACTGTACGTCGAAACAACCCTTTTCCTCGGGCGTCAGCCTTGTCTGTCCCTTCAACCATCAACATTCCATCCATCATCCATCCACCACCCAACCACTCTCCTCTTCCTTCATTACTTCAAAACACTTTTCCCAGCGATATCGAAAAGAGTCGTTCTATTTCGATCAGTTAGCTAATTTCATCCAAGATGGCCGAGATCCGCCGCAAGCTTGTTATCGTTGGTGACGGTGCCTGCGGTAAGACCTGTCTGTTGATGTAAGTGTCTCCCCCAGCTTTTTCTACAGGGATCCGAGCTTCATTTACTGACGATAACTCCTTCGCAGCGTCTTCTCGAAGGGTACCTTCCCTGAGGTTAGCTCTGTCCTTTCCGGAATCCCGACCCCAACGCCCACGGTCATAATTGGCGTAGTCCACATGACTAACGGACTTTGCTTTTACAGGTCTACGTCCCTACCGTCTTCGAGAACTACGTTGCCGATGTCGAGGTTGATGGAAAGCACGTCGAACTTGCCCTTTGGGATACTGCTGGCCAGGAAGATTACGACCGTCTTCGTCCTCTGTCTTACCCTGACTCCCATGTCATCCTGATTTGCTTCGCTGTCGACTCACCGGACTCTCTTGACAACGTCCAGGAGAAGGTACGTGACATGAAATAAGTCTATGAGGTACAATACACTAATCCTATTGCAATAGTGGATCTCCGAAGTTCTTCACTTCTGCCAAGGTCTCCCCATTATCCTCGTCGGATGTAAGAAGGATCTTCGCAACGACCCCAAGACGATTGAAGAGCTGCACAAGACTTCCCAGAAGCCCGTTACCCCTGAACAGGTAAAGCTCCCGCCACCGTGACAGTAGTTTAACCCACCCGCTAACTTGTTGATAGGGTGAGGAAGTCCGCAAGAAGATTGGCGCCTACAAGTACCTTGAGTGCTCTGCACGAACCAACGAGGGTGTTCGCGAGGTGTTCGAGGCTGCCACCCGTGCTGCCCTCTTGACCAAGACCCACAAGAGCAAGAAGAAGTGCAGCATTCTGTAAATTAGTTGTTTCCCACCACGCTTCGTGATAGGTCGTTTCATGCGGAGATTATACGAAGAGAAGCGTCTCGAATATTTGGCTGTTTATGTTTTCTTATCTTACACTGGGGCGAGGGATTTCTGTTGGTGCGTGCGTGCCATCATGTGCCTGATGCGAGTGTGGTCAGTACAATCACGAGCACAATGAGCATCAGGGATTATCTGGCTATGCAGTTGGTCGACTTTCTTGTTTCGCGGACTTCTTTTTCTAGGGAGGCGTTGTCATAACGTTATGGGCTTTTCGTTTTCTCTTTACGCGTTCTCCATAATGTCCCCTGGGCGGCCCGATTACTCGCGAGAGATGCCTTGTTCACTGACAGAGGTGTTGGTTTGCATTACTGTCCAGTAGTGTATACCAGCAATGGGCAATTTGGAATGGCGTCTTCTTGCTTCCACACAGCAATAAAACCTGGGGGGGCCCGATCAAACAAGTTGGAATATCGTGACCTGACCAGGAATTCCTCCCCCAATCGGATATCCCCAGCGAAGTCTAATTCCCATTTCGTTTTCATGTTTCTTTTGGTTAAAGAGAATGCACGGAACTTATTATCTGTTACTATCGGCCTTTTAACTCTCCCATCAAGTCTTATTTTAATTGCTTATGTGACAGCATCGATGGCTTTTTTCAAGGACACCTACCAAACAGAGGGCATGACACTAACCGATTCGTCGTCGTTATTATTGTCGAAGTCTCGAAGAGAATCCTCCGCTAGCCATTATCATAGAAGAACTCGGCCTCCGAATGGTCTTATATAGGCTCCCAACGCTATCCGTTCATGGACAATAGACGTATAAATCCATTAAAGTCAACTTCTACCTATTGAAACTAAGTAAATTCTCAATATATCGCCGTGTATCAAGACCCAACCCCTCAACGAGTTTAGCAGGCCCCATATCTAGCCGCGAAGCCTGTGAAAACCCCGGCGACGTAGCCCCGCCGAGATCCCTAAAGAACTGTGCACTTCCACTCCCGCCGCCAATACTACTTGTGTTCCGGGCGTGGCTTGATGAAAGTGAGGGATGGTCGCTTGCTTGGCGGATCAGGAAGGCCTCTTCTTGCTTATCCCTTTCTGTGTCTGCATTTGAGACGGGATATTTATCGGTATGAGGAGAGACGCGGACCCAAACGATCCACCAGCCCCGCCTGGTTTTACAGGTTCGTTCGAGCTCGAGTGGGCGGGCGCGGGTTTCGTTGTAAGTTGTAAGGAGGCGGTGATGGATGCTTATTGCCTCGATTCGGGAGAGAGAAGCGGGATCGCTAGGAGGTTGATGCGGGTTGGGGATGAGGTCTGGGATGTTAGGGATTGAGGAGCGGATGGTGAGGTTGTGAGGGTCGTAGACTAGGTCGTATAACGGGGCGTTCTGATGCTGGGTTTGGGGGTTTGGTTCCCGGGTGCTGGAGATGCGTAGTTGTGCGGTTGACGGGGAGGTGGAATTGCTTAGTGGTTTCTGCAGGGGCCCGAGTTGGTGGTGGATGCGGTGGTAGAGGGATAGGTCTTCGAGCGATGGTACCGTGGTGTCGAATAAGAATGTGTATATGAAGGGTCGGTGCTGGTGATGTGAGTTTCCATGACTCTATCCGTTAATTCGAGAAGACTTACTATGTATACGATAGCTCGCAATTGTGTAGAGCCTAAAAGATGTGAGACTTTAGTTATGAGTAGTTAAAGTTAGTGTAGAGATGGACCTACCTGCTGAACTCTGCTGGCTATCTGCCAATTGCACGTGTATAGTTCTCCTCACTATCTTTTCATTCGAAACAGTGACCGAATCCGTTGGCTCCGTCTCTCCAAGGGGAATGTCCGGACTAGTTGTACCGTTTTGTAACCCGATGAGAAAGCTGCCGCGGTTGAGGCATCGCGTTTGTCTACTTGCTCTGGAAAATTCTGGCTTTGGGCCTTCTGGAAGGGTCCCACCGTTAGCCTGGCCTGAATCGTCCTCTCCCTTTGAATGCTCAGTTTGCGGCCGTGGACCAGGAGAACCAGATGAGAGGCCCCATGATGACCCGTAACCGAGAGTGAGATACTTCACGAAAGTCTCCGTCCCCGACGTCACCCAGTCGCTAACTGCGTTTGTTGCTCCTTGGGAGTTCTCATCACTCGTTTGCTGCCTTGCTTTCTCCTCTTGGTCCCTTGAAGTCGGCTGAGGGGGTGGCATCCCGGTTACGAGAGGCCGAGGAATCCCTGGAGAAAAAGGCCGATTAGGTCCAGTGCCCTGCGCGACACTAGGGGTGGGTGATTGGCTGCTGGCGTTCTCTCTAGTCGTTGTGCCTTGCTGTCGTCTCCTTCGTCTGCGGCGCCGCGGGAAGGTCGGGTCCTCACCAACTCCATAGGCATCTGGACCGTATCGATGAATCCATTCCATCCACTGGGATATAGTCACAATTGATTGCCTAGTAATTGCGCCGACTCCTGAGAATATCACACCGTCTGAAGGTCGGGGATAAGCATCAGAACCAAGCCATCGGTTTCCGGTGTCGCCTTCTGGCTTGCTTCCCTTCATGTGATCCTCAGTCAACTCCCCCGGATCGCCGAACCGCGATACAACCAGATCAACAAGCCCATCAGTTCGCGAGACGAAATCTTCCAGCACCTCTCTTTCTCCGCTGCCCCATTCCTCTTCGCCGACTCCAATACCAAGCTCGCCGCCAGCGGAGAGCTTTATGCCATTGTACATCTCGACAACAGGATTTCCGTTGAGAAGAACTTCCCAGTTCCAAGCAAACCTCAACCAAAAATTCTCGAGAAAGAGACAGAGCGATGACCTGCCCGCGCTCTTGTAGAGAATATCGAGACTCGACGCATGGTTGAGGAGGAATATCGTATGCGCTCGACGAAGCTGCTTGATTAGAAGCTGTGGAGGTGCGACCTCTCTTGAAGAGTAGTGAAAACAGCATTCTGGAGCATCTTTACTGGAGGAAGATACATTGTTGGGGTTGGCCGGCAGTCGAGTTAGGTCGATCGACTAAGAATTTCTTAGCATCTGCTCAAATGATCTGATGGTGCATGGTGCGTACAGCTAGGATCCACCAGTCCTTCTCTAGCTCGTGTAGAACAATCTGTGATTTTTCCGTCTCCACGTAATCCACAGCTTTGCCCTCAGAGAAGTTCCTAGATACCCATCAGCTCCGATTCCATAGTATCATCACCAAAGAGCCGATCCCACTTTGCGAAGCTCACCATGCCCTGCGCCAGGCCTATTTGACGGAGTCTCTCATTCCAGTCATCGCTGGCCCCGCCGTCTTCATCTGTGGCAGCTGAACTATCCTGCCGTCGCAGAAGGCTAGATCTGGATGTGTAGAACACGACCTGATCCCGGAGCGTTTCATCCGTTGTTCCTAGCTGGGGATTATAGATGGCGAGGAAGGAAAGTTGCGCCGGAACTACCGACGGAGAGTCGCTTTCCGGCATGTCATCGTAGTACCGCGACCTGCAGCTCACAATGTAATAATTAAACCGCGAGGGCGTTGGAAGTTCATCCCTGAGGTTTGGCCGTGGACAGTGACATCACGTGGCGGGTTAGATAGGTCCGCCGAAGGGAGCTTTCGGAGCTTCAGCACAGGGTCAAGGCGCTGATTGAACGGGTCGCAAACCATGTTTCTTTTAAAGGGCCCTGGGGTACTGTGTCTATACCGACAGGGGTGCTTTCCCCCATCTTTTTCGCCCCGGTATCTTTCAACAAAAGCCTATGATCCCCTTAGGATACTCTTTTGTGGATCCGATGATTTTAGCATCGCATCCCTGAAAGCTCTCCACGCGGAGCATGTAAAACGACCTGATCGCATCGCTTCAATTGATGTCGTCTGCCGGCCGGGAAAGAGGGTAGGGAGGGGCTTGAAGCAAATACGCGAAGGTGGGAAACAAAACCCAATAGTGTGCGCGAGCTGTCGCTGATAATATCATGTTTTTATAGTCCCAATCAAAGCCGCCGCAACGGAGTTGTCACTTCCCATCCATGAGATTGATACCTTTACAGGCTGGAAGGTGAATAAACGTTTCCCTTTGCCTATATATATCCTGGACGTAGACTCACGAACTAGCCGCCTGTGTTCCCGGAAGGACCTATTAACCTGATCATTGCCGTGTCGTTCGGTCTTTTCGTGCCCCCGCGAATTCTCAATGGCGCGAAGTATGGTGGCTTGAATGTCCATCCTTCATTACTCCCTGAGTGAGTTTACACACCTTCATCAAGCTAGCTGAGCTAAGTGGAAATTACTCCAGCTTTCGTGGGCCTGCACCGCTACATCATACTCTCCTTGCCGGTCGAACTACGACCGGCGTGACCCTTCAGACACTACATCTTCAACATTTCGATCACGGAACTATCTTGGCGCAAACCCCTCCTCCTGGAATTGAAATACCGAATCCGGACTCGTGCACCGTTCCAGAGCTATTGAGTGTGGTTGCCCCTAAGGGCGCGGATATACTGGTTGAAGGCATTCGGAAAGGACTGTTTGTCCCACCCACGGAGGACGCAGGCTGGTGCTCGTCTACTGAGCAGGATACCCTAATCCATGCGACAAAGATCAAGCCAGAGGACAAGCATATTGACTGGGCCAACTGGACCTCTACAGACATAACTCGGCGGCATCGGGTGCTTGGGCCACTTTGGAGCAAGTCTCTGGTTATCAGCGATACGACTGGTCCTATTCCAACTTTTCAACAGCGGAGAGTCATTCTCAGTGAATTTGAGGTGGTGCAGCCACTGAAAGGAAGTGAGGCATTCGTCGTTGTTCCTGGACTACCTTTCGTAGAGGGCGAGCATACTGTCAAGGCCGACTCAGGGAAGGGGGTATACGTTTATGCGCGAGACGGAAAGCTAATCAGGATCCATCAGATGAAGGTGGAAGGGCAGCAAAATGCGGACGCGCTCAGAGCCGCGCTGAAGGCTCGGATGATTGGCAGCCGCACATTCTCCTCACAGGATGCTTCATTCGCTCCATTTCATAATCCGCTCTGCTAATGGGGAAGAGGTAATCCAATTGTTTGCTATGTACAGCTAACGTCCCGATAGCAGTCTTCGGCGATCCTGGGTTAACTGGAAGGCCAAACGGTTAAAACTCAATATTTTATCGCAAAGCCAGAATCTGCAAAATTAGCTTTGCTCGCACGTCATATCTAGAGGCGTGCCTACCAATTTGGACCGCTTGTCCGGTCATCGACGAGTTTTTGGCCAACATGATGTATGCATTGGCCGTGTCATCCACTTCCGGCTGGTGGGGGTAATGGGATTAGCGTGCAAGCTTTTCAGTCAGTTACTGGTTCTCGTACCACTGTGTTGAGGGGAGCCTTCGACTTGTATAGCTCCACAATCTCTGGAGGAAATCGCAGTCCCTGTGCCCCTCTTAGCTCCAAACCCATCCCTCATTAAACAACGACATACCCATTCTGTGAGCAAAAGTCCCGGCAGGACAGCGTTTACGCGCACCTTATTTCCCTGAGTCTGTGCAAGGCACTTTATCATGTGCAACCCTGTGTCATGTTAGCCGCGTCTGCACCCGCTTCACATACTTACCTGCTGCCTTTGTGACGGAATAGGGTAAGCTACTACCCGTTGCCGACACAGCCTATACCAGCAAATTAGCGGTTGTTGGCATCTGGGCTCGATGTAGGACCCTCACCGCGGACGATGAGGTGAGGAGGAAAACACCGCCGTCAGGATTGGCCTTGAAAGTGGGAAGCGCAGCCTTGAAGAGCCATAGGTGCCCTTTTACGTTGGCAGTCCAGCACTATAGCGTTCATTAGTCTCCACAAGTGTGTCAACTCGCAAAGCTCTCTCTACGTACCTTATCCCAGTCTTCTTCATCCGTGGCATCCAGATCTTTGAAGACGGTGATCTTAGTCCAACCCTTCCCTATTTATCAGCCCCGTTTCTTCTCAAGCGCCCTTACAACAACTCACGGCATTAGAGACCAAAATATCCAGCCCTCCAAAATTTTCTATTGTTGTCTGGACCATTTTCTGACAGTCACTCTGGACACTCGCATCCTACCACGCGCAAGCTTCATGTCAGCTTCCATTGCTCTCTCATTGGGAACAACCGCCACAATACATACGCCCTGGATTGCAATAGCCTTGACATTATAATGCGCCTGGATATCGGCGGCTATTTTCTCGGCCGCCGCTTGGCTGGAAAAGTAATTAATTGCAACATTACAGCCCTCCGCCGCAAACTTCTGCGCGACAGCGGCTCCAAGACCTCTAGATTATGCGGGGTGAGCTTTGACGGTTTTAGAATGGATCGAGCTAAGAAGGGTTGCGTACCTTGAGCCTGCGGTGACGAGGACATTGCGGTTTTGTAGGGAGTATGGCATTATAGGCGTGGAGATTTGATCTTGATCGAATGCGAATGAAGCTGGATTGGGATGAGAAAGGGATGAAGGGGATATGTCGTGATGGTTACTGCGGGGTAGGACCTCGGAGTCAGTAAAACTAACAGGACCGCAATGTAGCTTGACTACTTTCTACTCCAAACTTATACCTACAGTATCTGAGTAACCACTGTGGGACGACCCGTCCTCTGCGGACGCCCCCTTAAATCTTGATTACACAAAATAACCATCAATTACCCCAAATCTGTATGAAAGGGAAGACCTCGGCTGTAACTATCTCAAGACATACATCCCCAAACATGATCTCCGAGAAATAATCTTATCTCCGCTCCGAGTACATGTACAATCGCTGAATATGTACTTGCGCTCTGCATCAATCCACAAGGCAGCCGGCATATTCAGTCTTCTTCATTCCCGGCCAAGCACGCATACCTGACAAACCAGGCCACTGAACAAGGAACCGGTCAGCAAGCGGCAACAGGATCTTCCCTGACAGACTCAACGTTCTAACTCGAGCCCAGGATTCCACAAAGATCGTACGGAGCCTGTATTTCCCCTGTACCGGAGGCCTTCCGTCGACGTTCTCACCGGCCACAGATTGCGGGCGAATGGGTACCAAAAAGCCTCTGCAGTAGTGGTACGCGCGCAGGAGTTTCGCGGCCAAGATGACGCAGACGGCAGTCGCAGGTCCATTGGTGAAAATGATATCTGGATAGGGCGAAGGCAGCACCGCTGGCAATGGACGTTGGTCCGGGTGACGTCCGCGTAGAACAAGGAAGCAAGACCAGAAGGATAGCAGAGTCGTGAACGGTGCAGTGAAGAAGGACTGGTGAACTCGGCGGGCGCGGGGGACGGTGACGATGCTATAGGAATCCAGAGCTGCGCCTCGCTCGGAGAGGGTCGACTCGAACTCGACTGCCTTTGCAGCGCTGAAGCTATCGCCAGAAGTCACGACATAGGTGCGATAGATAAGTCTGGTTGGATTGATACGCATGTGCCAGAGCAAGGTCAACATCTCCGCAGTGTGACCGCCGCTACCTAGGACGACTAGCATGTGGATGGGGGAGTCACGGGGTCGCCATTCGGGAACTGGTGTGGTTTGAGAGATGTACAGGGCGTGGGCAATCTGGATTGATCAGTATTAGTCTGAATGTTTAGGTTACGGATGGAGCGTAGACTGACCAGTGCGACTGTCATACAGCCCAGCACCATGAAGAGGAGGAACCAGGCGAATATGTCGCCCGTGGAGAACTGCGGAAGCTCCATTGCAATTGAAAAGCAAATGAACCGGGGTTCTAGCTTAACTTTCCGCTGAAGAGACTGGATGTGGAACTAATTGCAGAACAGGATGCCGAAAGGAGAGGAGGCTGTAGGATCATAAGCATCATGAATGTGGATTCTGACTTTATGGTGTTACTGCGACGACGACTAAGCACGCCATCCTCGGCGATGCAACAGATTGAGAGGTGAGTGACGGTGGTGATTCTTGTGAAGACCCATCATTATGGCCTACTTATAAAGCTGGCAGCTTGACCGTTGAACTCAAGCATTTGCTATGTTCACGTGGTCCGTGCGCTTTATGGATATGAACAAAACGAACAAACCCCCGTCATAACTTTACAAAACACTTCCAGTTCACTGCATCAACCATCAAATGTCCTCCACAAGATGGTCTCCCTCTTTTCAAAGCGACTAAGCTGCTTTTATTGTGGCTCTCGCTCTACGCAGCCTACTAAGGGCCCTGTTCGAAAATGGCAGTGTAAACGCTGCGAAGCGGTCAATTACCTGGATGAAGTACGACTGGTCTTCCCGCGCTTCTTTACCCTATGACTGACAAGTTAACCTCGACTAGAATGGAGAGATCACCGATCCGCCTGCTGCAGAAACGAGCGCCGATTCCGAAACTCCCGGGCCGGCAAATCGTCCCTTTGAGTCGCTGGCCGGCTCCGGCCTGTTCTGTGCCCAGTGTGTCCGGAATCAGCATCTCTTCACCACTGCTCTGGCCTCCTACTTCCCGTCCTCCGACGATCCGAACTATAGCGCTTATGAACGAGAATACCCCAAATTTCGAAAGAACCTGGAAGAGCGATATCCTCAGGTATGCGACAAGTGCGAACCTCGTGTAAAGGCACGCATCCGTCAGACGGGATACGAAGCCAAATCAGACCATTTGCGACGGATGATGGACAGGAGCAAGGCTGGGAAAGCAGCACGAAGGGCACGGCGATGGAACTGGAGGAACTTACTGGTGCTTGCGGGCTTTATGGGTTACTGGGCCAGTATTTCTGGTCAGCTTGCATGGGACCTGGCAAGTGTTCTGACCGTCGACGAACCGCCGCATGATTCAGATACTTCTCCGCCGTCGCGCTCTATCGCTTCATGCTTTCAGCTGACTTTCCAGCTACGCCGTCTACCAAGCCGTTGTTTTGTTGACTTGGAACCCTATGCGGCCTTGTCACTTGTCGCTGGCATTCTGTCGCTATGGTGGAATCCGAAGCTGCGGTTGAAAGTGGAAGGGAGAGGCGGTCGCTTTCTGGGGCTTGGGGAATACTATAAAGTACAGCTGATTGTGCTGGTCGCGCGATGCGCCTTCTGGGCCGTGCTCAGAGATCCTGAGTCGAGTGGCCTCGATCCTAACTCGCCGCCAGCTTTGCATTTATTCATGGTTCTCTTTACAATCCTGGTGGGTTTAACATCTTCTGATTTTTGACCCCGCAAACTTACAGGCTTTCAGTCTTCCGTCATATCACGTCGCATTGTTCGTTACGACACTCGCCCGTTAGTTAACTGGTCAGAGACAACCCCCACAACGTCCCCTAATCAAAGAACGGAAGCAACTCCTCGACCTACAACAAGTGGAAAGCAACCGTTTTACACCCCTCTTGAAAGCAAGCAGCAGACGACACCGCGCTTTCCTCTTGAGAAGCTGGCTACTCCGCGCAGCGCTCGGGAGCAACGCGCGATCCCAACTCCGCCGCCTGAGGCTGATGATATGGACTGGACTCCTTCTATCCAGCATAACTTTCGGCCAGCCTCGACCATCCATCAAAGGGAGCAGCCGTCTGTTCTCGAGGGGCCAACTCCATTCTATGGTTCGTTGCCCCCTGCGCCGAAGCCACCATCATGGGGTTTGCGAAACCAGCCTCCGCAACGACAGAAACCAATTGAGGAAGTTGTCGAGCGGAATCCGTTCCATCGCACTCCTATGCAGTCCTCAGCCGATTGGGGAAGAAATACCAGGACCTCGGATGCTGCATTCGCACCCCCAAGATTTTTTCCCGTCAGCGACCATGCTTCAACGGGGTTAGAGAATCTGTTTGATCGAACCTTTACCATCAAGTCCCCGGAAGACGATGAGGATACGTGGCACTCGTCGCCCGAAAAGACTTCCAACCAACAGTCCGCGCAGTCCGCGCAGTCCGCGCAGCCCGTGAACTTACATGGAGCTTTTGTATCTCAGTGTGTTCGACTGGGTCTCCTGCTCGTGTCCCTCGTGGCATGGAATCTCTCACAGTATGACATTGTCTCGCTTCCCGGCAACTATATCGAAGTTGCATCGTTGGGCAGCGCAAGCCTTCTTGCAGGATTTGCCATCCTAGAGAGTGTCAAGCAACCTATTGTGCAGTGGAATGGGATGGAGCTCCTGGTATATTTTGCAGAACTTGGTGCGGCCGTCCATCTCGGCGGTTATCTTCCAGGCGTGTTGCTTGAAAGGCATTATTTCGACAGATACGGCAAGCTTCTTTTGGTCTTTATGACTGTTCAGGAGGCACTGGGTCTGGTGGCTGTCTATCGCTATGCCATGACCGCCAGCGCGGGTTCTTTCCAGAAGCAGCAGCCGCACCAACCTTTTTCACCCAATCTCAACACTGTCAACAATTCACCAAGGTCGAGAGCAAGCAGACTCGCATCCCCACCATCCGGAATCGCACCACCACCTCTCTCTTTCTCATCAACAGCCCTCAGCTCAAGCTTCACAGCCCCGCCACCGGAACCCCAATACCAGCTCCCTTTACCTTCATACGACGGCACCTTTCATCAGAATCCCAATCGTAAACCCAGCCTTAGCCTCAACAATCTCACAAACCACGACACCGATACCGATGCGGATTACGACCGCGACTCGGACACAGAATCCAACATGACAATTGCAACCAACACCACTCTCAAAAATATTCGCTACGGTCGCAACAGCACCGTTAATGATACCTTCTTCTCTCCGAAGCGTTCCGAACTCGGTCCTGGGATCGGTGGCCTCAGTCTTGAGGACGGTCCTGCGCCTGCGCCAGGCCGACGCATGACGCGCAGTCAGTCCCAACGGCTCCAAACTCAGCGTTTGGCCGACGGCGTTCGCAGGAGGATCCGGTAGATGCCTCCGACGGTCCGATACCTGACCCAACACACACTACCCCCTCTACCGTCTTCTCTCCTACTTTGCCTCTATCTTGCACTCTCCTGTTTTTCAGCGACTCAATTTCCTAGAACTCCTGGCGTCCCGTCTGCTTCTTTCTTGTATTGCATTCGAACTATACGCCTATGTGCTTTCTTTAATTGGCTTTTTCTACATTACAGGCAGTACTAGCGTTGTACCGGGCGACTTGGTTTGTTTTTCAATTTTTTTGTTCGTCGGCTGGGATTTTGGCTGCATACTGCTTGCTTGATATTTTACATGTACATATGTATACACGTATACTGATTTCAGTATTTGCATGGACAAAGATGGGGTGCGATGGACCTGAAATTGAAAAGAAAGAAAGAACATAAAGTACGACTATGACGAATGATGAATAGCAATGGCCAATTTAGCAGATCAATTAATGCCTTGTTAGATTTAACATAAGTTACGTATTGGTTATCTCTTTCCCATGAAAGCTAGTTTGAGATTGATAAATCGGAAAGTTTAAATCGATCGTCAATAATATGTATTGGGAGGGAAGGAGCCCTAGCTAGCTTCCCCTGAGAAAAGCGAGGCGACAAATAACCCTCTCGGGAGGAGAGGCCGTAGGGAAGGACAAAAAATCCGTTCGAAGTCCAGAGAGCTTACGCCGCCTTCGCGATGCGGACCTCTTGCTCCTTTTCTGAGAGGTTCTCGTCTGGGTTCTCTTTTGAGTTTCCGTGGGAAACGCCGAAGAGTTCGTCCATCTTCTCGAGCGAGAGGCCTGTTTCATTTATGTGAGCCTAATGTTTCATTCGGAATTTAAGGGAAAGGGACGACGCACCCTTGGTCTCGGGGACAAAAAACCAGACGAAAACAAACATGGAGAAACAGAAGCAGGCGAATATCATGTACGCTCTAGAAAGCGGCGAAAGTTAGTCGACAAGGCCAGCATAAAATTAGGGGAAAGGACGCACCCATAGCCATTTGCACCAACCGTAGCTAACATGCTGGGGACAGCGCGGGCGACCACGAAGTTGAATAACCACTGTGTGGCAGCTGCAAAAGCAACATTCAGGCTGCGGAGACGCGTGGCTGGGATCTCGGAAACGTAGATCCAGCAGACCGGGCCCCATCCGAACTGGAAGAAGGCGGCAAAGAGGAAGATGCAGACGAGGGCGACGTATCCGGCTGGAATGACGGGCACTCCTTCCCTTGGTGGTTCAATGCGCACGTACAGCCCGATGTACAGCATGGCGAGGCCTTGGGCGATGGAGGTCCAGAGGAGAGAGCGGCGACGGCCGAGAGAATCGGCAACGAAGATGAGGAAACAGGCACAGCCGACCACCTTGACGATTCCGTAGATACCCGTTGCAAAGAGCTTGTTGGCGTCTCCGGTAATACCCAAGTTCTCGAAGATTTGGGGGGCATAGTAGTTAATGGCGTTTGTGCCGGTCATCTGTTGGCAGATCATGAGGAAGATACTGATCAAGGCACGCTTACGGTTACCGGAGATCAGCCACATTTCCTTAAGAAGGTCAATTAGGCTTGAGCCGCCGACGAGCTGGCGCTCATACTCGAGTTGACGGACGATATCTTGAAATTCTTCTTCCACGTAAGGGTGGTTCGATGGCAGATTCCGGATTCGAGAGAGAACTGCGCGCGTCTCTTCCCAGCGATCTTGCTTGGCTAGCCAGCGGGGGGATTCATTGCAGAAGAACATACCGACGAAAAGGAGGACGGCAGGGAGGCCTTGCATGGCGAGCGGAACGAGGTATTGGGCCGCGCCGTTGATGTGTTGGTTGGAACCGTAATTGATCCAAAAGGCAATCATGATTCCCAGAGTGATAAACAGTTGATAGAGCCCAGTAAGGCCCCCACGAATGGCTCGGGGGGAATTCTCGGAGACGTAAAGGGGATTGACCATGGATGCGAAGCCAACACCAATCCCACAGAGTAGACTGTTCGGAGGGTCAGATTGCTCTTCTATTCGAACTTGGAACAAGGGGCTTTACCGTCCAATATACATAGCTTCTAGATGGCCACTTGCTGCAACTTGCATGATAACACCAGCCATAGCCGCAAAAGAAGCCAATATAAGGCCGAGTCTTCTTCCAAGCTTATCAGCGACCCAAGAAGCGAATAGGGCACCGAAGAAGCACCCCGCCTGTAATGTAGACACGATATTGGCCTCGAGATCGGCCGATTCCTTGTCGTTCAGATCGGTCAATCCGTATTTGCTGTTCACGCGCGTTAATATCAAAAAGTGAAGTAATAATGCAACAATCGAATCATAACATACTCTCTAAACGGACTCATTTCGAGGACACCACCTATTATTCCGGTCTCAACTCCAAACAACATGCCTCCAAAACATGCCTGTTTGATCGCAGATTGTGAGCAGAAGCCAAAGATCCCGATAACTGGACTCACCGAGCACGCTAGCGCGTATACCCTCCATCCATAGATCTCGGGAGGGTCAGTCCGCATCGCCTCATTGTGGACGAGCCTCTTGAGAATAAACGACATCTTTGCTAGGTATAGACGTCCCTCGAGACGTTATCGCAAGCGAGAGACGGCAAGGATATCTTTAAATAAGTTCTGTCTCAAGGCCAATATTTGCTTCTGTCGACACTCAACAAAGCCCAATGTCGCGATAGGATCTGAGCATCAGAAGTTTGCCTTTGGACTTCTAGGCGGGAGCCAGGCTCTGGCAAAATGGTCGTTTCCCGTCTCAGGATTATCCAGACTGAGGGTCGGCCCAGGTAGTTATAGAACTTGAAAGGAACCGCGCTGAGTAGCGGACCGACCAGCAATAGCGCTGCTACCATACAAACGGCCTTTGACTTGAGAGAGCACCATGAGAGTCTCTCGGCGGAGAAACAGTGCGAGAAGACGCGAAAACTCGATTCCACGAATCCTATGCATAACCACCTAAGGTGTACACCATGTTCAGTTAAACTTGGCATCAAGCCAGCAGTGGCCGAGTCATCGGCCTTGAATTGGCGCATCATATCCCGTCTGGGCATAAGCGTTTTGACCACATGGCAGGGAATATGAGGGAAAGAAGGTCATGCCCTGATGGAGCAAAATATTGACCGGGTAAATGCATGAAGGAACCCGCAGAGGCTGGGCTGGTACGCGGAGTGTCGAAAGGTAATCATGAGAGTCAGCGGGAGACAACCAACCAAGACGGGGTTGGCATGGCTCGATCGCGACTAGAGTCTGGATATTGCGATGTGCCAGGGTTCAATGGGACGTCGGGGAAACAGCGAAAGCTAAAACCGAGAAGAGCACAAGGAGGCGGGGAAGCAGGATGAGCAGATTGTCTGACGAGTAACGAGAGGTGATTGGTGTAGATTTTCGACTTTAGCCTGTCTTGAGCTTGACTTGGCAGGGTTGGCGTGGGGAAAAGGCCGTCAGTCAGAACGCTTTTAAGACTCCGAGCTGGAGTTAAGAGAAAGTAGAGTCCATCCCGACACTGTAGCAGTGCGGAGAACCCACCCAAGCGGCGCCAGCCTTGCTCCATATAGATGAGCTTGCTCCAAGCGAAGAGACGTCAGCCGAGCACAGCTAGTCGAAAGTACGAGCTGCAACACCGGTGGAGGGCTTGTAAACTTCAGGTGCAAGGGAGACTGCAGGGATTTCTGCTGGTAACAATTTCCCTCTCGATTGGAAGGTCGATCGGTGATACCTACCGACCTAAAATATGCAGATGGGCTTATCTTAGTTGGCTTGCCCGTCACTTCAGGTGTGCAACTGAAGACTCACTTGGCCACACGCCGCAGACCTTGAACAGTCACTCTCGAAGGATAAAGTATACTATTATAGGAGATAGAGAAGGATAACCAAGGACAAGAGAATTCTGATTTCGATGCAGCATAGCAAGGGAAGATGGGGGAATGGATGAGTGAGGGGCGAGGGAGGAGGGGAAGGGGAATTGCGGAGTCTACAAACGAGGAGGGTGGGACCTCGAATTCTTGCGACTACAACAAAAGACGTCTAAGGCGGTTTTTTCCATTCCTAACTGCACCAAGCCGTCCAAAGGCACTCTTAGAAACAATTCAACCCTCCACTAGCTTCTTCAGCCATTCTGGCAAGGCTGGCGGCTTATTCCATTTCTCAAGCCAGATATCTTGCCAGTTCTCGCCGTTCCCATGCGCTGGCAGGGCATACACTGCAGTCGTGAACCAGGTCTGCGTTCCTGCCTCCAGTTTTGCCCCGACTGATGGCAGTAGGGTCCGGCCGTGAAGAAGGTTCGAGTTGGGGTCAGCTAAAACAACCCTACCGGCGCGGTTGGTGGCTGATTGCAGTTCGACAATGCCTACAGCGCCGGCTGAGGAGACGGTGAGAGCACGCTGATGCTCTGCCAATGTTCCCTCAGATGACGCGCTGAGAGGACCACTGAAGGGCTGGAGAATGCGGCCATTGCTACTCTGACACCCATAGATCGCGAACGCTCCTTCAGAGGTCTGCAAATCCCGTCCAGTACGGATGCGATGGGCTCGGATATGCCAGTTCTCGCTTCCTTCCACAGGAGGAACCAGGGTTGTCTCGACATCGACGTCGGTCCATGGCCTCCAGTTGGACATCAGGACAGGCACGTCGTCGCGGTATTCAATGCGTGCGTTTTCCACAACTCTCCGTGTCTGCCAGATATCACCACCATCTTCTGAGAGGGCCAACATACTATCGGGGGCATGCTGTTCAAGCTGATAACCTCCAGTGGGTACAGAATACCCAAAGGAGGCACTGTAAGCGAACTTTCCATACTTGGCCTGGATTGCCTTGACTGGGTAATGGCAAGCTTGTCCCGATGAGAGGAGGAAAGTGTGTCCACCCCGGTGTATCATGATGTGTTTTGGGTACTTAAGAGCTACCACCGCGGGGAGGGACGTCGGATACCCTTCCTCCTCAGCCCCCCAAAATGGATGTGACTCGGGTAAGGCGAGTGGGACAAATGATAGACAGCACCAGTACGGAGAGCCCGGAGAGTTGTAGTTCTCCGTCAAATACATGTTCGCGTAAGAGTACCCAAGATTCAAGGTCCCATCGTTGTTGAACATGTCCTCCTGCGTCGCCCACCATCGGAAATGCCGAAGCAAGAGGCCCTTTACCACACCCCAGGTAAGCGGCGCAGGAGGATTCACTTCCGCGAAAGCCAATGCGCCCCAGAATCCCGCCATTGCGAATCGGTATGTCATGGAACGGCCAAAGGGGATCGAACGCCCGTCAGGGTCAAAATAATATACGAAATCGAGTGCGAACTGTTTGGCGCGTTCTCTGTATCGTTCTGCACGGGTTTGGTCGAAGTCTCCAGCCAGTTTGGAATAAAGGAGCTGCAAGAACTGAATTGCGAACGAGCCTGAATAATAGTCCATCTGGTGGTGACTCTTGGGGCCGTCGTTGCTCCACCCTCCACCTACATGGAACGTATCGAGATGATCCATATCGGCCTCGATGCGAGGGAGCGAGTAGGGAGCTCCGTTCCTTCGCAGACCAAGATTCGCATATACGCGGAACCACAGCCTAAGGACCAACTGCGTAAGTATCTCTCCCTTGAATCTTCACAGCACCAAGGCACACACACCAATTCGTATTCGGCATCTCACGTTCGTTAATGCTCGCCAGCCAGTTCGCTACATTCTCCTTCTGCTTGCTGGTCAACGGGTCCCAGAATACATGCGGAGCAACTGCCAACGCGAACCCAATCGGACACATCTCCACCATGCGCTGGTCCAGGTCTTCAATGTTACCCCAGAATTCTGGGTCGTTCGGGTCTGTTCCATGTATGAATCCGTCGCGCCAACGGGAGGCCGCGCTATAGTCATAATCCCCGCCGAGCAAAGCAGCCAGGCCCCATAATGGGCGCGCGAATCCCTCAATCTGTGCAGCGCCTTCGTCAAACCGAGTTGTCGATGACCCGATCTTTACGCGACTGCCTCCGGGAGTGAAACGGGGTACTAGAGGGTCAAGGAGCGCCTTGCATGCATCCTGGAGGTCACTGCGGGTGCCGAAGGGGGACTGGCAGAAAGACTGCGTAGGTGTCTTTCCATTAGCTTGAACAGACATTGTAAAAGGCGGCGCTTGACAATACAGAACTTGAAAGATTGTGCTGGTTCAAAGTCCAGTTTCCCCTCAGTAGGACCGCGACCATATATGCATATCCATAGAATCGGGGATCGGTTGAAAAGCCGACGGCCCTAATCGGCAATTTGCCCGAAGGATAAAATGAGGTGATGATCATGAAATCATGAGGCAAAACGAGAGCTATTTTGCTCGAAAGTAATGTGGAACAGTGAAAGCTATCCGTCACCTCATGCAATAACGTATGCATTCCTATACGTGGAGGGCATTTTTCCACCGATGACGAACTACTGAAAGGCGCCAAAAGCCGAGAGTATATACGGTAGTATAGGCTAATTTCCGTATGATTATACCACCCAACGTGGTATAGCCTTTCCCTTTCCTACTCGATGTTGAGGACTTGCTAACTGAATGCTTCCACGCTCAAAAAAGAGATAAAGAAAGCAGTTCATACCCATGACCCACAGGAATATACTCTAGAAGTCGTCTTGATCAACTGCAAGGCTAGCGGGAGCGGAAAAGTGGAACTAAGTTGCGCAGTGGCCCCTCTGTATACATGGCACTGTTGGTCGCCGTCAGCCGCCGCTCAAGCAAAATTATGAGGCTGTACTTACACCTGACTCCTCATACTTCCTTTTTTCGGTCCAATCCTACTCGGGTAGCAACAGGAGCTGGGGTTGAAGAGTCCCGTTGTTCAGCAGCATTGACAACTTGACATTGATGTTCTTCGCTGAGGGCTTCCAGGTTGACAACAGGCTGCGACGCAGTGAGCGCCTCTTGGTTTCACTCTGCAGTTGTTCCAACATAGACTGGACAATTTCATGCGCGTTATTGAACAGTCCTTCGAGGTGCTCATGTAGTGCTGTCATGGGCGCCATTTCTTCCAGCTTAGCAAGCAGAGTGCTCTCCGTAGATGTGAAGCTCTGTCGGAACTCTTCTTGCAACAGGGAAATGTGGTTTTCAATACTTCTGTACCGCTCCACACATTTTTGTTCGTTTTCTTTCAGATCGCTGAGATGTGAGCCGTATTGACTCAGGAGGTCGAAATGCTCCTGTTTCAGCTTCCCCCACTCTTCTTCCGAATTGCTCTTGAGGTCTTGATTTTGTTTATCGATAGACTTCTGTTGCTGGGTGATTTCATCAAGTATTGTGCTGATATGTTCAAGCCTCTCCCGCGCGTCTCTACCGTTGTCTTCCAGTATATTCTGATGTTGAATGCTATGCATCCAAAGCTCGGCGATGATGTGCTGCTGCTGGCTGATTTCATTGAGCCTTGTGCCGATATGTTCGAGTCTAACCCTCAAGTCCCCGCTTTTCTCTTCTAAAGACTCCTGGAGCTTGACGCTGCGCTTTTGTTCCTCAGCTAGGTCCTGTTCAGCCTGAGTCACCTTCCTCGCCAGTTCCATCTTCTCTTCCTCCCTTTCTTCAGAAGATTCTCAAATTGGGCTCTTTCATTCTGCGCCGCATTTAGGCGCTTTTCGGCCACCCGCTCGAGTTCATCCTTCTCTCCCTCCCATTTTTGAAGACTGGTCAAAATGCCGGCTGTACTGTTCCTCAATTCGGCTTGCCGCAGTCGCTCTTCAGCTAGTCGCAGCGCCTGTTCGAGTTGCCGTTTTTCGCTCTGGACTATCTCAAGCTCAAAGCTCGGACTGGTTCGCTCTCTTTGTTCCCCGTCTAGTTTCTCTGCAGGCACATCAAGCCTTTGTTGCAATTCTGCTTTCTGTAGCTCGAGTTCCTTCAATTAGTCGCTGAGTAAATTGACTTGGACTTTGTGCTTGCTATTCTCATCCCTCTGCCGATTTAGTACATTCGCGACAGATGCTGCCGTCTTCCTGATGTCGTCGCCGAGGCTCTTTATCTCTTTCACAAGTCCACTATCAGCTGCCTGGACCCATTGGGGCTCTTGTTCCCAGCGCTTTGCATGGTCAACTGAATCACGATCGCCACTTCTTGACAGAGCACGATCTTCAGCTGTTGCACATGGCCGTTCCGATATCTTCGTTCTAGCGCTTTCACTGGAAGTTGAGCTGTGAGATGTTATTGAATCAGCAGAGAAAAAGAGCGAAGATGGCGAGGAGGCGCTAATTGTCGAGTTGGTACGGCAGGGTCTAGGTATACGTGAGTCGGTCCTCATGACGGGCTGGGATGGGAGTGAAGGGAAGCAGATAGTGGGAGTGGATGATGATGAGACATGGTGGCATTTGAAAAGTGAAACGGGTATCATTTTAATTGCACTTGCCAAGTCCGTTGATGGGAAATGCTCTCTTCTCTCACTACGTACTTGACTCGCAGCGAAGACTCGAGTTTCAACGGGCTACCCTGGACAATCCCACAAAATCGAGCAAACATGCATATAGGCGGGGACGCATCGCATCATTCACGAAAGATAACCTAGGTTTTCAGTTTCGCTGGACCAGTAGGAAGCGCGGAGATTCAACGAGGCTGGACCATCCGGGATCAGATTGACATGAGGTATCGCATGATCACATTCAGCGGAAGCGAGGCTCTGAGGCAAAGCAAGCCAACAGCATCATGGCCACCATGCGGTCAGATTCTGTTTTATCCTGGGTTTATGAGGAAAGCCAGCTTCATATCGTCCCGGCTCCATCATTATAGCCCTTTACAGAAGCCTCGCACCGTGAAAAACAAGTCTCCCAGCTGACACCTTTTAGGTTCTATGTTGAAAATGACGCTTGTTAGCCTTCCCGGGGCGCCGCATTAACCCTGCACGGTCCATGGTGGAAAATGGAACTAGGCAACGGATGGTCAACTTCTTAGGTTTCTGTTTCGGTATCTTATTGAGAGCCGAGAAAGCGATGGGTTCAGGATAATCGGAACACTACCGATCAAACGATGCGTTGGCCCCGGCTTTGTACAGGCGGTCACTACTTAATCTACAGTCGTAGCTTCCGAACATCCGAATTTGCTTGCAATAAACTTCGCGAGCTCTTGCACGGCAGTTGGTTTCTCGTCCGGGTATAGCCGGCTGAGCAAGATTTCTGTCCAGTGCGACAGCTGTAGTTCGTGCAGATTTCGCCCACTCAAGGCTTCGTGTACACGACTCGCCTGCTCTATAGCCCGTGATGGGTCAGCAGAAGTGGAAATACCACTTTCGATGATGGCGCCATGTTTGAGGCGCAAAAATATACGTGTCTACTTCTTGTCAAAACCAGTGTGCAAGTAAAGTGGGGAGAGGAATCGGTCTCACCGAAGGAGGCAGGCAAGCCGGAAGAGCCGGTCTTTGGCGGGGATCTTCCTCAGTAGGATACGTAGAGAACGTGAATTGCGGCGTCTGCATATATTTCCACTCCAGAGACTGCTATGAGTTAGCTTTGCTGCCTCTCGAGCAACTGATCTCGAACTACTTGATATTTTGCACAGAAAGGGCACTCACCCTCAGTTCCTCTACGCCCTTCTGGATTTCGGGCACCGCCGAAGCTTCAAAATCACCTAATACTCCAGCCACCCAGTTTTCTCCCGCGTACAATTCCGGCTCAATGGAATGAGCTCGTTGCGCGCGCCGAACCGCATCCGGGCTAGTCTGATAGAGTTGTGCGAACTCCTCCATGGCACTGGAGATAACAGCTTGAATAGAGAATGGAGCGAGCGCATCACGAAGTGCAGAAGCTACGTTAGCAACCGGTGACCGGACACTCTCAACGCCTTTCGCTTTGATATAGCCCCTAGCAGGCGACCGGAGAAAGGACCCAAGGTTACCAATGTTTGGTGAATCGAGTAAACATGTCCCGTGATGCAGCCCCCGAAACCTTGTCAGTTTGAATGCCGACCCAGAAATTTTCCGCGGTATATCCAGCGACAAGACTATGTCATGGCGGTCATTGACACTTGTATTGACGGCACCAACACGGTGCAATGCGCGCACCATCATTTCCGCATGTTTATCTCTTGTAAAAGTGGTTCGGGGACAGATCACACTATAGTTCAGGTTCCCTGCATCGTGAAAGACCGCGCCGCCGCCCGATCGTCGGCGGACGAGTACAGCTTCATCGTTGCCGCTATCATTGCTAGCACGATCGTCACGGAGCTTCTGGAGGTTGGTCTCAAGCCAAGGATTTTGATTCCGCCCGATCACGACACACGGCCGGTTGACATATAAGAACAGAATGCTGGACTCTGGAGGCGCATGTTCCAGCAGGAAATGCTCAATGGATAGGTTAACGTAGGGATCGGTCGAGACGGATTGGTAGATCTGGTGGAGGGATGTCGGACGAGATGCGAGTTGAGCGAAGTGGTCCGAGGGAAAAGAGGAATTGAACCGGACAGGGAGGCTCCCGGCACCCCGTCTATAGCGGAAAGCTTTCCAGCATAGGCCTCGAGGGAATAGAAGCATTGATGACGGATTCGAGGGCCAAGTCGAGGTTAAAAGCGTCAGAGAATGATTTTCTTTTTCTTTATCGGAGGGCCAGAGCTGCTCGTATAGTACTTAATATGCGCTGTATCATACCATACCTTACCATACGAACCCTCGGCTTGATACCGATGTCATGCAATGAACTCCGATCATCGGGAGCTAAACTGAAACGGGCTCCGCAATCTCGAGCCAACTTTTGAAGATTCACGAAGCCAGAAAGGTTACCAGAGTCATTATTATAACCTCGCTCGCAATCCGTCAGGCTTGTTACGCTGCTCCACTCTCCAGCTGTTCGCACAACTCAGTCAAAGAGCCAGACAGCGCAATCTGGCACCCAATTGATAGCCCACCATGTCAACGTGGGGTGACTATTTCCGAGTCACCACGTAAGTTTCCCCCCGATCGCATCCCTACAACAAATTAACCATAGTATCTCCGCTAGATACGGTGAATCTCACTGCCGCTCGGTCGGCTGCATTGTTGATGGATGCCCCCCCGGCATGGAACTCACTGAGGATGATATCCAACCCCAGATGACTCGCCGGCGCCCCGGCCAGAGCGCTTTGACAACCCCGCGCAATGAGAAGGACCGCGTTGAAATTCAGTCAGGAACAGAGTTTGGCGTTACTCTAGGTACTCCGATTGGTATGGTCGTGCGCAATGAGGACCAGCGCCCCAAAGATTACGGCAACAAGACCATGGACATGTACCCCCGCCCAAGCCACGCGGATTTCACGTACCTCGAGAAATACGGCGTCAAGGCCAGCAGTGGCGGTGGACGAAGCAGCGCGCGCGAGACAATCGGTCAGTGATTCATGCTGGGTTGCCAGGTCATGCTCTAACGATTGAACGAACTATAGGCCGTGTCGCCGCCGGTGCCATCGCCGAAAAGTACCTACGCCTCTCTCACGGCGTCGAAATCGTCTCCTTCGTCTCCTCCGTTGGTAACGAGAACCTCTTTCCCCCTACCGCCGAGCACCCCACCCCAGCAACCAACCCAGCTTTCCTTGAGCTGATCGAGAAGATCGACCGCCAAACCGTTGACGCCTTCGCTCCCACCCGCTGCCCAAACGAAGAAGCCGCGGCCCGCATGACCAAGGTCATCGAACACTTCCGCGACAACAACGACAGTATCGGCGGCACCGTGACCTGTGTGATCCGCAACGTTCCCGTCGGCCTCGGTGAACCATGCTTCGACAAACTCGAGGCCAAACTCGCCCACGCCATGCTCAGCATCCCCGCAACCAAGGGCTTCGAGATCGGCTCTGGTTTCGGTGGCTGCGAAGTCCCCGGCTCCATCCACAACGACCCCTTCGTCGCAGCCGAAGTCTCAACCCAGATCGGCACCACCAGCACGACGAAACAGCGTCTCGTCACTAAGACCAACAACTCTGGCGGTATCCAGGGTGGTATCTCCAACGGTGCCTCCATCTACTTCCGCGTCGCCTTCAAGCCCCCTGCCACAATCGGCCAGGCCCAACAAACGGCCAACTATGAGTTCGGCGAGGGCGTCCTAGAAGCAAAGGGTCGCCACGATCCCTGCGTCGTTCCCCGTGCCGTCCCCATCGTCGAGGCCATGTCCGCCCTCGTTGTCATGGATGCCCTAATGGCCCAGTATGCCCGCGAGAGCTCCAGGAATCTTCTCCCGCCATTACCCAAGACCATCCCTACCCGTCCCACGACGGGGACGGCTTAAGAACAGTTTCATGAGTTGGAAACACGTGTTATGCATTTTATGACTATTTCTTATCCATCTTCCTTATTTACTTTGCCAAAAAGAAAAGAGAAAAGTTTACTTTATATCACTTCAATCCTTGCTTCCCCCGCCATGTGGCATAGCGTCGATAGACTAAAATTTTCACATTGAGTGATCTGATTTACTCCGAGCCAGAAACCTTGGACCACACGACTTCATAGAGAAGTGATAGCCATTAATATTTATTTCATCATTCATGTCCGTTCATACAGTCATTGCTGAGTAGCCCGCCTGCTATCCATGATCGTAACTGAACTCAATGGCAACCTCGTAAAACATTGTATAAGGGGAAGGAATCAGAACCAGAATTAAACCAAGAATAGAAAGGCCACTCTATCCTGCACAACACGGTGACATCAGGGGAGCTATACCAGGGCCCAGGACGAGGGAAAAAAACCAAGGGAGCGGCGGCTGTATCCTCCAACCACCAGGAACACAGAAAAGTCTGGCTGTCAACAAGGTAAAAAAAAAAAAAAAAAAAAAAAAAAAAAAAAAAAAAAAAAAAAAAAAAAAAGGTGGGTTGGGGGGGGGTGCTCTAAGATAGAACGGACAAAGTCAATCTATGATGAACTGTTACTCCGGCTGACCGATTTCTCAGATAGATCATCCATATCGCGAGCCGTAGCATTGACAACCCTCAACTTCTCCTTCGGCACAGTAAACGTAACCTGTACCCGACGTCCCTCGGCCGCACGTTCAACATCCCATTCGTCCTCGCCGTCAAGGTCCACGAATCCGTCCAATCCAAAGTCATCGCGGGTAGAACGAGCCGAGTGGAACCCTGTGTCGTGCGAAAGTCGATTTCCTACACCCCAGTCTTTTGCCCCTTGTCTTCGTCGAAACAGTTCGGCTGACGCACTCGCTGATCTCCGAGGAACCCTTGACTCTGCAGTGTAAAGGCCTATCATGCTATTCCTACCGTCGATTCCGGAAGCTTGTGAGGCAGTATTACCAGTATTAACGCGAGGTCGCCGTCGTGACACAGAAAGCACTCGTCGGATTTCTCCAAGCCACTCCGAAGCTCGGGGGCGGGCTACTGATTGGGTGTCGAAGATATCACGAGAGGGAGAGGGTTCGGAGCGGTCTCGGAGAAGAGACTCGCCTTCTGCTTGTTGCTGAGAGAAGGCTGAGTGTGCGGTAGAGTAGGAATCGGATGAGTAACGCTTCTCGAAAGTTGAAGTTGTTATTGCGCTATCTTGACTGAGGGTAGCATCCCTGCTATGGCCAGTTGCCAATGTTGATTTATCCGGCGAGGGGCTCCTCTTAGGAAGTAAAATTGAGACTTCGTTGGATCTTATTTGAGAGGCGTTGCCTGACTTCGTTGATTTTGCAGAAGTTGAGGAGTCAGAATGGCTGGACAAAGTCCCTTCGTCTTTGCTAGGCGACAAGGGCCCATTTTGATTCATTGGGCTTCCCGTCAAGATCTCAACCTGCGTGTTTCTTGCTGTGACGAACGCCTGGTTTGGGAGCGAACTCATAGTTTCACGTGTCTCAATCCTTTCTGCAGGATATGCCTCATCCTCCTCGCGCTCGTCAATAGGATGGATGATACCGGCAATATCGCCTCTCGTAAAGTCGTGATACGGGGGTCGGTATATACTGGCATTTAATGCAGGTCTGTTGGGTTTCCTATGCGCGTGTATATCCCCTAGCAGCCCAGTTCTTTCGGCGATTGCATCTCCATTGTCAGTCCAGTTGGGCCTTTTCCCAAGGCTTTTGGGTCTGTTGTTATCATTCCAAGGGTAGTCGCTGCTGATCGACTTCGTCATGGAAGGGTTGCGGATACTACTGGCCATCTCCGACTCATCCCTCCCCCAGAAATGAGCTCTCTGCGCCCCTAGGGCTAGTTTTCGGATTTCTTTATCGCGGGTTCGGCGTATCTTGCGCCGTCGATAGAAATAGAAAAGAAAGACCCCCAGACCGGCAGCAGCTGGGATCCCTAGGCCAAGGCCGACTCCAAGGCCAGCCTTTCGAGAGGACGAAGAGTTTGTTTCGGGAGAAAGGGGGTTATCCACTGCTCCAGTGCTGGTGACGGAGTATGGATATTCATAAGCGGTTGCCCAAGTGTCCGCGGATACATCGTATAAATACACCTGTGAGTTAATCCTAGGACCGCGTTCGGATCGTTTGGACAATTGGGTAATCTCGTAACCTCCCGCAATCATCATGACTCCTCCAGGCAGCATTGTTGCACCATGTCCGTAAACACCAGATCCCGCCGGAACTCCGCTCGTCGGCGGTACTTTCCAGGCCCATTCGCCGGATCCCCCAAACCCTTCGCCTATTTCCAAGATGGCCAGCTGGGGACTCGCGGGCACGCTCGTATTTCCCACCCACCCTCCGAACACGATCACCTTGCTGCCATCTGGCGAGAGAACCGCACTGTGGCCAGAACGAGGCTCGATAGCAGCAGCGTCGCGAAATACAAGGTCGCTTTTGGAGCTGTCAGCAGCGGCCCCGACAGTGACGAAGCTCCAGCTGTTCTGAGGCGCAGAAAAAATAGCAAGTTCCGACATGTTGATAAATGCCTGTTGAGTATGCCCGCCGATAATAAGGAAATCTTGCTGTTGTTGTAACTCATTATTGGAGTATGCATACGTGGGCTGGAGAGGCGTGATTGTGAAACCTGCTTCTGGAATTGGGGGCCCTCTGGCACCAGTAGTCAAGCCCTGGTAAGTATGTCTGTCTTGGCCGGGCTCAAGGACTGTCATTGTTTGGGAATAGTCTGCCGAATTGACCCAGGAATTGCTGCTGGCGCTTTGATATGGGCACATTCCAGCAAAAGCGAAGAGGGAGCTCTCGGTTGTGTTTGAGGCAGTGTATGTGAATGCAGCTGACAGGTACCTTGGTCGGGGAGTAAGCCCTTGTACGGAATATTTCTCCCATGTCCCATTGCCTGTAGGACTGGCCGGGTCGCCTTTGAACCTCCATAGCATAGGCGTGCTATCCCGGTCCAAGCATCCACCTGCATATATCTTTATTACACCAGCCTGGTCAATAGCTGGAATATATGTAACTGACTCGTGGTTCTTATGGAATGGGGCCTCGTCGAGCAGTACTGTATAGGACGGGTTGGCGGCATCGAACCCTTTGGACACGTCTAGTGAGAGGAACTCCGGACGATTTTGGGCTGTATCCGTCGCCCGTAGCAAGTAAGCGAATGAGTCATTCTGCTGAGATGAGTACAGAAGGCTTGAAGGCGTATATGGGACTCGTGCAAAGCCGTGGCCGACGAAGGGCAGGATGCAGAGAAGCGTCGACACCAGATTGGTGCCGACTACCCTATGCATTCGGGATCTATAAGAGCGACCATCCATGGAGGGATTTGTGAGCTTCGAGTGCTGTAGTCAACTGGCTGTGAGGCATCAGAGGCTGTTGATCGCCTGATCTCACGGTCTCCAGAAAGCACGACTGAGGGTCGGATATGCCAATGTCAACGTTCTTCCCCGGTCCCCTGGTCACGCCAATGAATTTCGCAATAGCAGCCGCCGAGTAATGAGAATGCGAGGTCAAGTTGTGGTGTGTGATGGCGGTGAGATGGAGATGAGTGAACTGTAAACAAAGACAGAGCACGTATGCATGTCATTTGGAGCGGGGCATAAGCGGATCTAGAATCACCTGAAACGCAAGACCAGTAGCCTAAATGAGAGATTGAATCTCCATTGATAAACATACATACCCCACGGTATACGGTGGATTCGATCTGAGTGGATGAGTGGATGCATTGAGTGGGCTGGGTCGAGTCCCGAATCCATATTATTACTTGGCCGTGTGGCTGCGAAGACACGGCCGTTGCACTGGCAACCTCACGCTCGCCTATGAACGTCGACAAAGAGGGACCAATCGCACCATCCCATGCTCGGACTCGATGATACGAAGTACAGTTGGGCAGGGTGAGAAAGTATTATCATCATTCTGTTCAACGAAGGAAGCTGGAGGATGGAATCTAGTTCCGAGAACGATTTGTGGCACATTCCCCAAAGCCGATCGTTAGAAGTGGATCTCCAAGTGAAACCTCCCGCCCGCATGTTTGTTTGACATGTCAACGACCATCTACTTACCGTACCTACTGTACCTAGGTACTTTATCATGTCCAGAGCAAACCCCGCCTACCACCTAGCAGCTGTTCAATCCCAATCACGCCCATCTACCCTCACGCTTGGACATCTGACAATGTTCAGACAGCACCTCAGTTTTTGCGAGTGGAGAGAAATGCTGCTTGCCGCTTTGGGCTTCGTCCAGGATCGATTACCCCACGCTCCCGCAGTTATGCAGGCAGTGCTTGATTTACCGCGTTGCTTCACCACCTTTCATGTCTACTTTTCTCTCTCTGTTTTTGGTGACTCGAAATGCTGACGGAATCACAAGACGCCGGTAATGGCACGGATGGGTAAGGATCACCTGCGGGGTACGGTTCACTCACAGTTATCGCATATCATTATCTGTTGAAGTCTATGAACAGCGCTTTCTCCTTGAAATTCCAGGGGAGCCAGCTGGAGCTCACGGTCCCCTTTCGACGAGAATCAACCCAGAGGGATGCTTGTAGCTTCAAACAGGCTCCAGGAAGGAGTAACTACTATAGACATCTTCTTGCCCGATATTTATGATCGTTAGGCGGAACATCTTGCAGCAGAGTTCCCGGATATGGAAATACTCGCCAAAACGTACATACAGATGTGCTGATTCTAGCGCAAAGCGAGCAGTAGCTCATACAACCCTGCTCGTTATTCAGTACTGCAGACAGGCCTCGCGATGGAGGTTGAGAATATAAGTAGTATAGCGGAGCATTTTATACCCCATCCAGGTAAGTAATCTACTAATAGAGCTGACGGGTAAGCGTTGGTTGCTCTCGGTCAGAGAAGATGGGTGGCACATCCATGCTCTGGCTCCTGTCGCACTGGCCATCAGCGTGCCCAACATGCTCAGCGCCGGAACAAATTTGGGACAGTCATCGTTGTACCTAGCCCGGCATTAAGGAGATTCAGTATTATACGTACGGCCTACAGACCAATTACGCTCAGTGCGATTTTGGCCAATGCGAGCCGATATGCCTTTTGTCGGATGAGTCAAGGGTCCGTCTTCCGATCTGGGGAAACAAGAGCAGAAAAAAAGGGAAAAGGCAAAGTTCAATGCCACCGTCAGCGATCTCAAATCCACTACTCCGTTCGCAGGATGCAGGCAAGGCCGCAAGATTCCCTAATCAAGTTCAATAGCAACAAGATTTTACGGACTTGGGGGGCCCAAGCGCTGTCAGGAAGATCCGGTAAGCTGCCAAGTCGAATCGCCTCTCATGGCCTCCGCAATTCGCTATTAATACAGAGGAAGCTATGGATTTTGCGCCGCATCTCGGACTGGAAATCAAACTGGTAGGTAGAATTTTCCTCCAGCTTCAGCTCGGACCTCTTTGGGGTTGCCATACATCCTGTCAGCGACGAATCAGATTGCGTCCTACCGATACGAACGCACCCTCGAGTATGCAGCTGTATCGAATTTCAGGGGATCCCTTCAGTACTGATGCAGCTGGGCATAGTTTTAACTATTAAGTGAGGGGCTGTACAGGCCAATCCGGTTGCAGACTGCAGGAGAGACGATTTATGTCCGGCTCAAGAGCAATGCAGCACGACCAGTTAGAAAGATGGACGCAGCGTTTATCTCACCATCGCAGCTGCAGGTCCCCAGGAGCTCTGCATGCCACAGTCACTCCGCAACTCGGCTGCTCGAGTATCAACTCCATGGCAGCCTGAATTTATAGCTGACCCCTCTCAAACAGGTCTCTGCTGTACTTCAGATCCAGGTCGACACCATGGTCGGCATCTGCAGGCCATTTCACATTCGACCTAGCCCCAATTCACCAACAACACCTGAGCTACTGAGCAGGCTCCAGCTGTTCAGCCCGGCAATTCCACAACCATACCATACGGCCGATGGTATCAACAACTCACTTCGCATGGCACAACTGAGGAGCCCTCAATGCCACAATGTTCCGGGTGTTTGCATTTGACGAGAGACACGGGAAGTTACTAAAAAAGCTTGCTTGGAAGATAGACACCCAATGGCCGTGGACTGGGTACGTTGGCCCGAGTCCAGTTAGGGCTAGATGGCATGCAGGACGCTCGATTGGGCATGGCAGGACGGACAATAAGCGGGCTGCGGGATACCCACTATCAGAATATAACACGGGTATGGAGTGGTTTCGGGCGAGAAAAGGTATGACGGTGACGCACTGTCGCGGTGCCTCGGCCTCTTCGGCAAACAGCCACACACGCAACTGAAAGGAAGAGGCTATTTGAAGAGATCAAGGCGAAACAAGGCAGCAAAAAAGCATTCGAATTGGCGCTACCCGGAATCGAACCGGGGCTGGCACGGCCACAACGTAACGTCCTACCACTAGACCACAGCACCATTTATTGGGTTGATGCGGGCCAAATTGCACTCACGACGCCGCGGCGGCCATTCTGACCAACTTTGACATCTGAATATACCTATGTAGCTGTGGCTCGTACGGAGTGATACCAGCCCAACTGACTAAATCATCGACGCTTCCAGCTCGCCAAGTGAAATTTGCACTTTAGACAATATGCTAGTCAATCTGTAACAGCATCCATGGTATTTACTGGGTATATCCTGTCTGGCTAGTGTTAGGCCTGCCCCGTCCACTTTTACTTGTAATTATGCCTTGTTATTTCTCCGGATATATATCCGGGAAAGCCATATAGAACATTATACTTCACGGTCATTGACACTATCTCGCTCTCGAGGCCATACTCCGAGCCCCCAATGCAACTCAAACGGCTCATCCCCCCGCAATCGCGTTGTCGATCAAGTCCTCCAAAGCGCGTAAACCCCAGTATGCCGGATTGCCGGATAAACCTTCGGAAATTACTCGCCTGTTGGAACAGAAGCGCAGCCAAGATCTGATCTAGGACCGCCACGCCAGGAGACTGGTCAAGGAAACGAGGGTATGTTTCATTATTGTGCTTCTCATAAGTTCTCACTCGTCCAGCAATATGTCTTATTTGACGGGAGTGACAGTTGATCCGGAAAAGACTGGACCGCCCTGGGAGTATCCCAATTGGGTTGTTCCACATTTGCCACAACCTAATCCCTTGCTTTGCAGCATTCACCAGATGGTATTTAGACTGCAGGCTGGTCAGTGACCGCGGAGCCTTACACGAGAAATGAGAAACGATGCCCCTAGCTTATCGGGGCCGTGGCATATTGGTATCTTTCTACCATATCCGTTCATATATATGTACTTGCCGTGTCTAGGAATGCTGAGGATTCTTCTCGCGCAGTAGTAAATACCACGGCCGACGAGTATTTAGTACGTGCCAATAATGCCTCATTTACAGAGATAAGCCAATGTTGTATCCCACTGAAGGTCCACTGCCTTTTGAGCCTTTGAGGACTTGATGAAGATGGGCACTTGATAATAGTAGTAAGGTAGTAAGGTAATACTAGGAAGACCTACCTACTACCTAATAGCAAGAAGAGTAATAGATGACGTCAGGTCAAGACTCCAGACAGGCGGGCCAAGGAGCAGACTCGAATATGTACCTAGAAATATCGAGTTCGATTGGATCTCGCTTGAGTCCAGTTTAGATTTGGGTTAGGACGACTCGGCTAAAGGAGAGCGCTTACCATGCATGTCCAAGTTTTTACCGTTGTCACAAAGGAGGTTACCCTGGTTCGGGAGCGTCGTGTTAAGATCGGAACCTTGGAAGGCTTGCATGAGGGAGTTTAGTGACCAATGGCTGTCAACTTGTCATACGGGTTAGACTCCAAAGGGTTTCGCAGCAACGCCGGACTCTGGAGCAAGGGCCAGGTGGCAGGCAGATGGGAAACGGGTAACTTACCGAGGAAAGCCTGTCTCCCCTAGGTATGTACTTAGGGTGGTAGTTGGTGGGGTTGGTTCCCCGTCCAAGTTTGCGTCTAATTCAGCCACTTCCTCGTGGGACAATCAGGCTGCTATGCATGAGCGGGCACGATAAGGGAGTGCTGACTTGGTTGTTGAGGCGGCCACTAGGAAACTGCTATATGCCAGTTAGTTATATCTACACTCTGTAGGCACCCGGGTCCACGGGCCAATACCGACGTGCGACCTTGAAGTAAGTGGATACCAGGGTCCATACTTCCTACTTACCTGTAAACCGGGGCTGCTGCGACAAGCATAAGAAATAATGAGAGAGGAAGTTACCCTAGGTAGTTATTCCAGACAAGCAAAGGCAGAACCGCGCGGGCGGAACTCTGCCCGAAGGACAATGGGGCTGGTATGTACAAGTGTCGTTCGTTTCCGTCTCCGGCTCGCCACTAAAAGCGCAGCCAGGTGTCCTGTTTGATTTCAGTTTTCGATGCTCGTGTGGTTGGTAGCCTGTTAGAGAACACAGAACGTCGCGCGGAGAAACTCGCCTAGCAAAGCCAAGACGCAATTCTATTGGGGGCTGCTGGCGAGGCTACTGTAGGTGATGCCCGGATAGCGAGCGGCGCAGAGAGATTACATTGGCCGTTCAAGCCCGTTCTTGGAATTACCATCATGACCCTGAGATGGGGATGGGATGGGCGGAAGTGCTGACAGAAGGCTAAAGAAAAGTAATGATGTAGTCCGTATCTGTACCCACCAAGTGGTGAAGAACGGAATGCGCTGGTGATGGCCCGGCCCCGCGGATTTCCATGGTTACCAAGACTAAGACGTCGACCATGGAATGCGGAATGATCCGATTAGAAACAGCTGTTAGTTTCTTGCCCGCTAAAAGGTGTAGATAGAACTGCAAGAGGTGCTCGAACAAGTCAATGTCTGAAGCAGAATTGCTTTCTCCAAGACTGGTTGATGTGTATGTATATCAAATCAAAAGGGCATTTGGTGATCTAGGGCGCCGGGGATCTGGGAATCGGTCAGGAGTTCTTCTCCATAACATACTGTATGTAGTATCTACTAGTAAGCGCCAGAACAATAATATCAGGCCGAGAGAGCCGAGATCCAGAACAGCAATTGTACTAGTTGATGGATACCCAGAAATGACCAGTTGAGTTGGACTGGACGGGGACAACGGACAATAATCCCCTGCGTCGAGAGTCGAGACCCATCATGGACAACGACTCAGGGACGTCATTTTCGACGAGGCCAGATCGCCTAGGTAGACTACTTACCTGCCTGGTTGTTCCGCCTGATTGAAGCGTAGGCTATTATTCCACGGAAATCAAGTTGATACATAGACTATTTATTATTGAAAGAAAGAGAGAAAGAAATCAATGGAGTACCAAACGTGCTTCGGTCAGCAGTATTCGAAGAGCATTGAACTAATAGATTATTTTTGCATGAAAATAGTACGCTTCTGTGCTTGGTTGGAGCCATGAGAACCTTGAATGGAGCCAGAGTGGAGGGTCTTGGTCCTTGGTGAGCCAGTCGGCCCAAGCCAAACCCTGCCTCCGTATCTTAGTGGTAAATATCGTTGAAAGATGCTGGTTAAGTCTAGTAACTTAGTAACAAACCTGAATAATAATAGTATCAGAAGAGTCGATCTGCATCCGCCTTGATGGGGAAGAATTAACTAGAAGATACGTATTCGGATATGACAGGAATTATTCTTGAACAGAAGCAGGCGAGAAAGCGGTTGCTGTAGAGCAGCAATTGATAATAAACGGCCTAAAGAAAGAAGAAGAAGAATTGTATAAAATAATAATAAAATAAAAAATAAAATTCAAAACATGGGACTTAACAGTCGGGCCACTGACATGGCCATCCCGGGAAGATTCAATTACTCCCTCGCTTCTTTCTCTTCTCCTTCCACCTGACAAGAAAGCTAGACTCTCCCAAGTTCTCCAGTACACGAGCCAACCCTCTTAACCTGGATGACGGCTCTTCCTTTCCTCTCCTCCATCTCCTTGTTGCTGTTCTCCTCTTCTACAACTCACTATCGCCTCCTCCCGTCCCCTCCTACCCTCCTATTACGGCCGCTACTCCTTTATTTTCTTCCTTGTCCAAAACCAAGATTACCCCTCCTTTTAACTTTCTGCTATCTTTTCCACCTCGCCTCTTCCAATCTTCCCTCTTGAATATACTGTATCTGACAATCCTACTGTGTTGCCCTCCCTTATATTCCGCTATATAGGTGCTATCGCCTGTTGCACCCTTGTTACTATACTTAGACGCTCCTTGATCATTTCTCCGCCCCTATCTTCGACCTGTTGCCTCCCGACGACGACCTCGCCCCGACTTCGCTGACCATTTCCGTCCACGCTCTCTTCGACCCTTGCACATACGCCGAACCTCACCCAACTGCATCCTGGCGCTGTAGTGGGTTGGACATCAGACATTCATATATTTATCCGTTGTCTGGTACACGGGTTTCTCCCCCAGTTCAGCCTTGATGACTTCCAACGCTTCCCTTCGAATCATACCCTGAGAGTAATGCCGATCCATTCGACTACACAATCGGAGCTTCGCATCGGTTCGCCCTAAACCCTCGACTCGCAGGTTCAAGCAAAAGAAGTTGTTCGTACATAAAACAAGGATCAAAGGCCACAAGAGGAAAACGTCGACGACGTCAATTACGATAGAACGCAAGGAGAGATTCGATGAAGAGGATGCGCACTGTCGGCGGAAACAGTGCTTTATCAATATAAACCGGACGGATATGAAGATGACCGAGAGGCCCTCTCCAGAGTTCAGCCTCGAGGAACCCACGAAAGTGACGGTCCCCCAACATGGTCAACTGGAAAGCATCTACAGGCGGGGGATGAATAAATCGGCAGACACCTTGAACGGTTCACGCGCCCCATCCATCGAAATAGATCCCGGCCAGAGTGTCACAAAGCCATCAATCGCAAAGCTCGCTCCCTCGAATGATATACCAGACGGCCAAGCAACGCTGCGACATACATTTTCTCATTTATACCATTCGTCCGGCACCTCCCGCTCACCCTCCACCAGGACTTCATCCAGTTCGCTTCAAGCATTAAATGAAGATACGGTGGTTGATGCCCGGTCGGAACGTGGTGCTTTTGCAAGGGCCACATTATCGCGACGGACGTCATATAACCTACAAGCAGATACTCCAGAGTACCCAGTGTATCCCGATCAGTCATATGCCGTGCTTCAGTCTCAGATTCACCCCACCTACCAACCTCCATTTTCACGCACGAGAAGTTCTTACCCGATTGAGAATGTTCCCACTATCAGCCAACTTCGCGGTTCGCGCACTGCCGGAAACACGCCTCTATCTAGCCCCGGTCTGTTCTCAGTAAAAACCCCTGCATTATCCCCATTGCAGGCGTCGAGCAATGAAGACCGCGCTAGCCCGTCCTATCTTCACCCAACACACCTTCAACCGCCGAAAGAGTGAGCTCACCCCCCCTCTTTCCCCTTTTAGCGTTTACTCATCGTCCTTTTTTACCCTGCTTATACACGTAGTCATAGCGAGAAACTAACCTTCGTCGCAGGACTCATACTGCCGAAGTGGACAGGGATGTTGTGACTGGGAATAAAGTCATCAATCAGTATGAGATTCTCGAGGAACTAGGCCGTGGCGAACATGGCAAAGTGAAACTCGGCCGCCATCTTGGGACCCGGCAGAAAGTCGCTATAAAAATCGTCCAACGGTACTCGAAACGGCGCCGCCTGGGGAAGCTTGGAAATGCGGAGGACAAGGTCAAAAAGGAAGTCGCCATTTTGAAGAAAGCTCGACATCCTAACGTGGTCAGCCTTTTGGAAGTGATTGACGATCCGAACCGACAAAAGGTCTATATAGTCCTTGAATATATCGAGAACGGCGAGATCATCTGGCGCCAGAGAGGACTGCGAGAAATTGTTTATGTTGACAAGCTCCGGCTCGAACGCGAGAAGTCTGGCCTTGCTGATACACCGGCTTTCATCGAGGAAAGCAAGCAGTATATCAGAACGGCACAGCGGCTTCGGCGTCAGCGTGAAAAGGCACATGAGCGGCGCCAAGCGCAAGCTGAATACGCCTCACAAGGGCCAATCCCAGCATGGAGTCTGGAGCATGGAGCCGAGTCGGATGATGAAATAGGCCCCGAACTGGCGGTTACTCGGACGGGGAGTCGCTGTGTTTCTAGCCATGACGATTCGTATTCCGCCCACAGTCATTCCTTTCCCTCATCCCAAGAAGCTTCTCTTGCCGCGGTGGAAGGCACTATGTTTGGGGCTTATACCGATAACCCCTCGGAGAGGCGGCGTTTCAGCACTACGTCGAGTAGTTTTGGGTACGCGCCGTCTGAGCCGGATTGGTATCCCGACGACGACGACATGTCCTATGTTCCATGCCTAACTTTCACCGAGGCACGCAACGCTTTTAGGGATTCGCTCCTCGGTCTCGAGTATCTCCATTATCAAGGCATCATCCATCGTGATATAAAACCGGCGAATCTGCTCGTCACCAGCAATCACCGCGTGAAGATATCTGATTTTGGCGTTTCATATCTGGGGCGACCTATCAGGGACGAAGACGAAGAGCAAATTGGCGAAACCGATGCGACGGAGCTAGATGACGCTCGTGAATTGTCCAAGACTGTCGGTACGCCGGCTTTCTACGCCCCGGAGCTCTGCTATACTGGGGATGACTTCGTGAATAGCCTGGGCGGCGCACCTCGCATCACCGGCGCCATTGATGTCTGGTCGCTTGGTGTGACTCTCTACGGTATGATATTTGGCCGGTTGCCGTTCGTGTCGGACGACGAGTACAGCATGTTCCAAACCATCGTGAAACAAGATGTTTTCATCCCTCGAAAACGTCTAAAGCCTGTTCAGGTCGATTCTGATACTCAGTGGCCACGCTATACGGCCGATAGCAAGAGAGAGGAGGATGAGCTTGCTTACGAGGATATTGATGAAGACTTGTGGGATCTATTGAATCGATTACTCACCAAAGACCCAGTAAAGCGCATCACGGTCAAGGAGATCAAGCATCATCCATGGGTTTTGCATGGTCTACCTAACCCCAGGGCATGGGTCGAAGAGACCGACCCTAGTTATCAGAGCAAGGGCAAGAAGATTGAGGTTTCAAACGAGGAAGTGACAACGGCCGTCAGCAAAGTGCCATTCATTCAGCGAGTGCGGTCCAATGTGGCGAAATGGTCGAACTATTTGACCGGAAGGTCAAAGGATAGGGACAGCCGCAAGCGCAACTCCAGCGCGACACCATCGGTTGACTCGTCATCCACATCGAGCAGCACCATATTTGGAAAGCATCTCTGGGAGGGCCGTAGACTCAGTCTCCGCGGTGACGAAGAGTGGTTTTCCCGAACCAGCCGTAGCCACAGAGATGGCGAGCATCCGCTATCACAAAGTGTGGCGGTTAGCCCGACGGCCAGCATAGATGAAAAGCAATCGTCCTACTTTGCCCAGGCCCCCGCTCCCGATATCTTATCGGCCTCGGATCGGACCCCCCGCCCTGATCATCCAGAGCGTTCAGCGTCGACTCTATCAACTGCCGAATCGTCGAAGACCGTGAGGGCCTCTGACCTCGCCAAGAATATCACTGTACCCCTCGGCTCTGTCACACCTACATTTTCGGAAGCTTCGGGAACAACGCATATCAACGGTGTCTTTGGGGGCGCAAGCAGCCGTTTGGCAAGAGGCATCCAGCCAGGGGAATGGCGACCTGATAGGTCCGCGTCCGGCGACTCTCCGGCTCTGGAGGGAGATCCTCATTCGGAGCCTAGTCTTGCCTTAAGCGTCGCGTCCGCGGCTTTGCAGATGCAGTCGTCAAGTTTGCAAGCGGACGAGGAACCGTCTGCGATGAACCGGAGCCCTGCATCGACACCTGGGCACCGGCGCACAACATCCCACCCGCTTTGGAGGAAGACTTCAATAGAGCCGTTAAGCCCCTTCAAGGAGAGCTTGTCCCGCAAACTAGAATTTGTTGAGTCTTCGCCAAAGGGCGACCTACCTGCAAGCGAGGAACTTACACAGGATTCCGGTCACGCTCTCCATAGTTCAGACGGCGCATTGGAGAGTAACTCTCTGGAATCTGCCAAAGGCGGCTTGACTACATCTCCCGCGTCTGCTGCTACCATATCGTCTTCGTCTGTGGATGACTACACCAGTGGCATGTCGCAAAGCACATCTCATCCTAGCATACCATCTGTGATGTCGGGAGCATCATCCCTATCAGAGGATGGAATCAGCAAGGAGGACGACTGTGAAGCGGCGGTCCAAGTTCCTTCGGTTCTTCGGACCGGCGAAACAGTTAAAGCGAGGCGGGCAAGTACGTTGCAGGCACCAGACGACGACGAATCTACCTATTATTGTGATAATGAAGAAGAGAGTGGCGACGATTCCGAGGATGAAGGTCTCGTTTTTGGCAAAAAGAAGGGGCCTCAGAAACCTGCCATCCGTATGGGCCAGATGTCAAAACAAGGACGCGGTACAGGCTAATCGTGCCATCGACGCGGCAAGTGGCCTTCATACATTTACCGGGCTTCTGAATTGGCGGCTGCGCCACCGGAAATTCTGAAATCTCCCTTTTTATGAGTCCTTTTATCATTTCTATGGCCGCTTGGCCTGTCCATTCAGTGCCTTTATACCCTTCCTGAACCCGCTTAATCAGAAGTGCTACGCAGTTTATCACCAGACTTGCGTGTATATCATTTTATTGGGAACTATTTGCTTCCGGGTTGCATTTTTATCTTCATTCGCATACAAGGACCTGCAAAGGGCTATGTCTGTACATATATTCGCATTGGTGGCAGGGTTGTGCTTTTATTTCCTTCATTCTCCGACAGGGCTTCAAAAGACTGGGCGTTACTTTGCTTCTTATGTCTATATTCCTGTTTGATTCCCTTTACACTTCTATATATCGGTTTTATTGATGATGGGGGCCACTCTGTGAATATTCTGTATGTATGGGCTCTGGGAGGCGGAGAGACCTGAGATACACCGCATTTGGCTTCATGACGAGCTGGGAGGTTGACCGAGGCTGCATGGTTGATGATCAGACATTAAAATCAGGGAATATATATTGGGATCAGTGGAATGATACCAGTTCTCGGTTAAAAAGGTCTTGATACTCGCATAAATACAGTATTTACATCAAACACCAAGTAGTAGTAGCACTTCCCCACGCAGTCTCGGGATGTCCACTTCGGGGAGTGAGGTACGTTCTCTACTGAGTACAACAATCCCCGCCGCACGGTCTCTTGCATTCCTCCACCAATAACCTCGCTCCATCTCGATTCCCCGGTGACGCGTGAGAGGGCAGGGACAGTTGTCGCTGTCGATCAGCAGTTGAAGATAGTTTAAAGATGTACTCTCATTCCTGTGCCAATCTCCCCAAGCCAGTGTCAAACAGGTAATGACTCAGGCTACCATGGCACTTCCAGCTCTATTCTTCCTTTTCGCACTGTCTACCATCGCCAACGCCGCCCTCACCTACCGGGGTGCAGATATCTCCTCTCTCTTGGTGGAGGAAAATGCAGGGGTCGAGTACAAGAACCCGAGTAACGAAGCCCAAGCGCTGGAGAGCATTCTAGCCGACAATGGAGTAAACTCCATCCGACAACGACTGTGGGTGAATCCAAGCGAGGGGGCGTACAATCTGGAGTACAATCTGGAGCTTGCGAGAAGAGTGCAAGCAGTGGGAATGAGCATCTACTTGGATCTGCATCTGAGTGATACATGGGCGGATCCGAGCCATCAAGTCAGTTCGAAAGACCCATTTTATCCTTCCATGACGGATCGGATAAGACCATCAGGAGAATACTTACGTGTCAATCCCCAGACGAGCCCATCCACCTGGTCGACCACGGATATCGACACCCTAACCTGGCAAGTCTACAACTACACCATGGAAGTATGCAACGCTTTCGCAGCAAACAGCCTTGATATCGAGATGATCTCCATCGGGAACGAAATCCGCAATGGCCTCCTCTGGCCGCTCGGCTCAACAGACAACTACTATAACATCGCTCGCATCCTCCACTCCGGTGCCTGGGGCGTCAAAGACTCGGATCTCCCCTCTACACCGCAGATCATGATTCACCTCGATAACGGCTGGGACTGGGAAGCGCAGAGGTACTTTTACGACACCGTGCTAGCGACAGGGTCCCTGGTCTCTTCGGACTTCGACCTCATCGGTCTCTCTTACTACCCGTTCTACAACGAGGCAGCGACGCTGGCGGCGCTGGAGAGCAGTCTGGCGAATATCAGAGCGACGTACGGGAAGGAAGTGCTTGTGGTAGAGACCAACTGGCCCGTTTCGTGCCCGGCGCCGGAGTATGAGTTTCCGCAGGATTTACTTGGGATTCCCTTTTCTGTTGATGGGCAGAAGACGTTTGTGAAGGAGGTCGCGGGGGTCTTGGACCGCGTGGGCGGGGCGGGGATATATTACTGGGAACCGGGATGGGTGCATAACGCGGGATTGGGGTCGAGCTGTTATGACAATTTGATGGTGGATTGGGAGACCGAGAGGGCGAGGGACAGTGTGTCTGTCTTCGGGGAGATATAGATCTACTGTTCTGGCTGGCATAGGCACTACCGGAGTATACATACCGTCCTCCGAGTATATATAGTCTAGGTAACCGGCACATGAGCAGACCAGCCAAGCGTCCCAGAGTACCCAAATTTTGCTGTAATGAGATCATGAAACGAAACAGGCTAAATGCAGGAAAAGCCAGCAAAAGCTGTTTCATTACTTACTCCGGCCTTGTTCAGTTTCAGCTCGGGGGCTGTGCACCGAGTTCGGGGTTGGCACTGGTCGGCCGGGAATCCACTTGGAATGCTACCCTGGTCTACTAGATAGTTACTCACAACATACTAGGTATCAGTCTACCGTGCTCGGAAGAGACTAAAGTAGGGAAGATCTGCTGTTGATGGGGGCTTGGGCTGATTTTTGTTCTTGTTCTTACGAGCCCTACCCAGTAGTATAGGCAGGCCCTGTGAGGGAAAAGACCGATTCTAGTTGGGGGCCAAAAAAGAAAGAAAAGGAGTGGGAGTAGTGGCGCCTTGCCTGTCTTTCACCTGCGTCTTAGCTACTTTTTAGGCTCCCAAGTTGAATAATGAAATCAGCGTTGGGCCGAATCTTTCCATTGATCCTCAAGAAGATCTTCTATCAGCCATGGTACTAGGTTATCTATGCCTCTCATCGGTGTCAGCGAAGTGTAGCCTGGGCTTTATCTTTCCACTGCACTAGCATCATCTTCTTGATGAAGATATTATTAGCGTACTGACATATCTAGTACTACCTACCCGTCAATCCCGTCTTTTTCCATATGGATGGTAGATACTATTCCCTGATCTGGTGCGGTGGAGCGCCGACCTCGACCTCAAACCTGCAGTCTGCCTTGCGGCATATTCTTACCCCCGTTTGCTGGAGGAGATCGTCTTGACATAATTATGATTCTGCCTTTGTTCCTGAAGATGACATGTTTAATTTTAGGATCATCAGTTGATATTTTAAGCAACCGCAGTGTGTAACTCATATCTATACTTCCCGCCTGGAATACCAGGCATCCAGGCAGCAGACTTCCCGATTTGGCTATAGACTCAAATCTCCCCCCAAACTCCAGCGTTCAAAGGTTCAACCGCCGACCAATTCACCTCAATCCTCCTCTTTCTGCTGTCCACGATAATGCTACAGCCCTTGTCGGTCGTCGCCGTATCCTGCTTTCTCTTCATTATTGAGACTGGTACTTGAACACACTAGAAACACGCCGCACCAGATCTAGCACCAGCTTGATTGATATTGACCTCCCTCCATGGTGTCCTAAGACGCGCACCCCCAAGCGACGAGGCTGAATCGCAAAGCTGCCCTGAGCGAGTGAGGTTGCAGGTCCCTGGGACTTTGATCTCCATCTCCACCACAAAATAATCCCTTAGCTCATTCCTTAGTTCCCATTTCTTTCTCACACCCTCTTAATTTTCTGATCAATTCACCATTTATCAGGCATTACTCTGCTGCACTGCTCAGCCTGACCGTTCCCAGCCTAATCCCGTATCCCACTTTCACGGCGCCAGTGCGTCTCCCCACCTTCTCTTCTCCCTCCCGAGTCCCTTGACTTGGATCGTCCTACCGTCGTTCTTATTCTTCCTGCCCCTCGCTCAGCCTCTTTTCGCGTGGTATCTATTCTGGGATCGTGACTTTCGAAACCTCCGTCATGGATTCTCGGGACACGCTCCAGGACCCGGGCCCAGCTCCTCCTGGCGCTCTTAAAAACCGCAGCGTCAGCCCGTCCGACCCTCATCGCCAACAGTACAATAATCAGGACTCTTCTGGCTTGACGATTGATCCCTCGGTCACCACCACTACATCCTATCCTCCCTCTCCTTTCGCCAACAGTGCCAATCCTGGCTCCGACGCCTTCGCCTACCCGAGCTACTTGACGCCCGCAGCCGCGACCGACCAGAGCTTCAACCGTCCCAGTCTACAGATCCCCCAGTCATTTGACCAAGGTCTGTCCAGCATAGCTGCGGAGGAGAACTTCTCGAGCCTCTTGCACTCGAACGCCGGCGACTTCGACTTTTCGCTCTATCAGAACTCTACCCCGAATACCACCGCTGGCTCCGATTACCCCTCCTCCCTCTTGCTCGATCCCCAACAACAGACCAACCAGGCCGTCAACCCGGTTGATCTGGTCAGCCAGATTCCATCTCCTCATCCTTCAACCTCGTCTCAAACGTCACCACTGGAGCAGCAACCATCGCATCCTTCCCCTAACGCCATGTCACCCCCCGCTTCTTCCCCGGGGACGTTCTACACTCCACAGCACTCGCGCCACGCTTCCCTCGACCCCGCCAGCGCTGCATACCTGACGACGACCGTTTCGCATCCAGAATGGCAGGCTGTCATGGCTAACTCTGCTTTTCACAGCCATAGGCGCGCTCCGTCTGAGGTCTCCGACGTGTCCTCTGCAGCCCATTCTCCGTTCCTCCCTCAACATGACACCTTTGATATCGCGGACAATAATCCATCCCCGCTGTTGGCGCCCCAAAATGACCCCGGCCTCTATGACAATGCTGCCCTGAGTATCGAGTCTTTTACTCTATCCGAGCATCACCAGAGCCCACAACAAGGATTTAGTCCCCACCACAGTCCTTACATTTCTCCGCAATTGATGCCTCAGCAGGGGACAGACATGATTCCAAGCGGCCCGTTCATCTCGCCCCCCGCAACGAGTGCCCATTATCCGACCCCTCCAACAGAGAGCTACGCAAATGGCCCCGAGGGTATGGCATCGCAAGGAAGTCCATGTGGGGACATTGGCCAGGCGTCACAAATGGCACCGCCATCCATCAATGTCGAGCTTGCCCCTCCATCGAAAACTCCGGTGTTTCCCGGTGACAAATTCAACGCCGACATGGATTCACTGAGCCCGCCTGCACTACGTAAGCGTCCCGCCTCTTGTAGAGGCATAAATTATACTAACATCGTCATTTAGGCACTTCGCGTATGCGCAGCAAGTCTGACCCATACACGCGCCCCGTTTCTCGCCAGCGCTCGCATTCACACTCATCGACCGGTTTGGAGCCTGCAGCTGCTCCGTCGCCCCGCTCACTATCCCCCTTTGATTCGGCAGGCCGGCACCCTTATAGTAACCCCAGCTCCAGGGAGGCATCGCCGGCCCGTTCTGCTAGACGTCTGTCGACATCGTCGATCGATAGTCGTAGCTATATCCTTGGCCTTGCGGATCCACAGCGACCCGGGTCCACTTCAAACGACTCTAAACGGGTTCAAAAGCATCCTGCCACCTTTCAATGCCACCTTTGCCCGAAGCGCTTTACCCGGGCCTACAACCTACGTTCCCACCTGCGGACGCACACAGATGAACGACCGTTTGTTTGCACTGTCTGTGGAAAGGCTTTTGCCCGTCAGCACGATCGCAAACGCCACGAAGGTCTGCACTCGGGAGAGAAGAAGTTTGTCTGCCGAGGCGACCTCTCTCGAGGCGGACAATGGGGGTGTGGACGCCGCTTCGCACGCGCGGATGCTCTGGGCCGCCACTTTAGGTCGGAGGCTGGGCGGATTTGCATCAAACCTCTGTTGGACGAGGAATCCCAGGAACGTGAGCGCACACTTATGAACCAACAGCAGCAGCATCTGCAGCCCGTTCCTCAGCCTCTTATGGTTCCTGGCCAAGGGATGGAAGGCCAATCCACTGGCAATTTCATCCTGCCTGCAGCCCTACTAGCGCAGTATCCAGCTCTTCAAACATTACAGTGGGACCAGATTCCCGCAGGTGCTGATGATTTAAGTGACGTTGGTGGCCGCAACAGCTTTGATGCCAGTTCTGGCGGAGAGTTTGGCTTCGACGACGATGAATCGGGGATCAGTGTCTCCGGTATGAGCGGAGGGTATGCCAGCGATCAGGGCAATATGTACGGAGTAGAACCCCAGGGCCAGATGCTCGGCGTGAATTCAGGAGAAACCGGCTATCCTGACCAGAATTGGGGCAAATGACATTTACTGAAACACCGGCCGTCTACCCTCTTCTCTTCGCTCATAGGGGACCGTCCGCCTTTGTTGTGTGTTTATTGATTTATAGAAGGGCACTGGCGTTTTAAGGATACAGGAACAGGACACCAGTCGTGATGTTGGAAACTGTCATTCGCTTATCTTCTGTTTTCCTGCTGTTGCTTCATCTCTATATTTTGATTCCCTACTGGCTTGACCAGATCGTTTCGTTACGTGTTCACGATGAAACTCCCTTCATATTCATACCCCAGGAGAGCTTCACATCTTACTTAACATATTGTTCTATTCTAAAGACTATTCTCTTATACCTTTATTGATATCCAACTGTCTGTTACTTTTCTCTTCCGTTGCTATTCGATGTTAGACCATGTCGGGACTATACCCCTTACTTACTAAACTCGTCTTCTTATGCGGTCGTCTCATTCGCATAGTCACTTTTAGACGTCCAGATCAGATTCCACTAGCACTCTCGTATATTTTGACAAACCTACCAAGAACCCTAACCTAGAGCTGTCTGTGCCATGCCACATATATCACGAACGTGTGGTAGCAGAAACCATCCCGACCAACTTCCCAACCTCACCCACCCACTTCCGCGAGAACTCCTCCTCCGTAAACCTCAACGCCGACTTCTGCGCCCGCAACCGCATACTCACCTTCTCCTCAGCACTCAGGGAAAGCGCCCTTTCGAACGCATCGGCGAATTCCCCCTCACTCGACGCGCGGAAGCCCGTCGGTCCGGCCCCGCCTTCGCTCTCATCGACAGCGTCGGGGGCCAAATCAACGACGATATCTTCGCGCGGACCGCCGGAGTCGTGGACGACGGGGATCAAGCCGGCGGCTTGGTACTCGACGACGCAGATGCCGAAGTGCTCGTTCCACATCGCATTTACGCCGATGGAGGCGGTGGCGAGGTGTGAGAGGATGGTGGGCCAGGAGGCGTCACAGAGGAAGGTGGTATTGTTGCGGATGCGGAGCTCGTGGGCGAGAAGGCGGAGGTTGTAGATGTGTGTTTCGTCCGGGCTGGAGGGCCGGACGGTGCCGATCAGGATGAGGTGAGGGGTTTGCTCGCCTGCTGGGGTGTTCTGGTGCTCGTGGTGCTCGAGGAAGCGAGCGAAGGAACGGAGGATGAGCGGGTGGTTCTTCTCCGGGCGGAATTGGGCGATGTAGAGGATGGCGGGGGTGCGGATGGTTTCGGTCTCGGCTGTTACAGGGATTGTAGACTGGATTTCGGAGACGGCGGTTGGGGGGAAGACGACGACGGGGTCGGTGTACTTGAGTGAGTGGGATGATTGGAGGGAGTTCTGGCGAGATGGGCCCCAGATGGTGCGGATATGAGCGGATGTCCAGGAGGAATTGCACATGACCACGTCGATGTGGCTGCCGACCCAGCCGTAGAGACGGGCAAAGAGGAGCCAGTACTTCCGCTTCAGGGTGCCCTTGAGGCCCTTTCCAGCGCCCGCATTGACACCTTTCAGGCCAGATTCATCTTCGAGAGACTGCAGCATGTCCGTGGAGATGGTGGGGTAGTGCACGTAGGCGCCTGTTGGGACTGAGGGGAAGAGAAGCTTGCAAAATGCCACGGCAAAGGCGTACCCCATTGTGTCGATAAAGATGTCTGGCACGAGGAGTGTGAAGGCGTCATACCCGACAATCAGCGAGCCGAGTGACTGGCCTAGAAGGGTCATGTAGGGATACATGCTGCTCTGGACATATTTGCGGCTGGTCAGATAAAGCAGCTCGACTGTCGAGGAATGTAGATGGATGTTGAAACGGTTCTGTTACGGTTAGAAAACCCGACATTAGGCAGAGATAAACGAGGCCCTACCTGGACTCTCTCCAGCATTGCAGTTTTAGTGACATCTAAATCACCCGTGTAGATGGCACAGACAGCTTTAGGCCATCGTTTCTGGGTTGCCCTCACTGCTTCCCAAAGGACACGTTCTCCGCCTCCGCCGGCGTTGCTGCAGCCAAACAGTCAGTTACAGCACGCAGCCGCTGATGATAAAAAGTAGAATACCAGAAGGGGTGGAAAAAGCCTATGATGCCAGTCCATTCTTCGCTTTGCTGCTGGGAGTTCTGGCTTCCCGTTGCGAAACTGTCGCCGGAGTTGGAGCTAGTGGAAGGATCGACCTTCTCCCAATCCTCATCCTCTGCTGGTGCCGGTAGAGTTGAAGTCTTCTTCGACTGTTTTGAACGTAGCTCCTCTTCGTCTGTCCGCACACGAGCTAGGATGGCCTCCCTGCGTGCCTGAGTCCTCTTCCGGATCACCCAACCTACGCCGCGGAGGACGAAGCGGAGGAGTCCCAAGGGGAACTGCGGCAGCACAACGCAGGCCGCAAGGAGGGCTATCACGGAGATGACGAACTTGAGAAGAAACAGCATCATTGTTTCGCGGATAGCAATATCATAGTAGCCTACCGAGGAGTCCCGTCCTTGTCAGATTGAGCGGAGTTGAGGGGAAGTCGATGGATTGGATGATGTTCTTGATGTTTGCTTTTCTGGTCTTTTCTTTATCGATAACAGCTGGTATGGTACGGTAATGTTCAATACGATACAGTACAGCATTTTATTACTGAGTATATGGGAGGTCTACCGCCCACGTGATGCAGCTCACCTGATGGCTTCAAATCGGAAACTTTTCTGCCGTAGGAGTCTTTGTGTTGTTTATTTCAGATGTGAGAGTGCTGTACAAGTATTATATCCTTTTCTTTGTCCTTTTTCTCTCTCTGTTTGTTTTCTTTTCTTTTTTTTGTATTATATTTGGCTGTTTTTTTTTCCAAGGACCAACGCGCGAAATGTATGCCGTCCGTCGTGCTGCTAGGGTCAAACCATTCCTGCAGGTCCGACGCTTCCACCAGACGAGACCAGCTCCTTTCATAAATGAAGTCCTGGAGGTCTCATCGAGCTTCATTCATGGAGTACATTCTGTCAGCCACCTGCCATGGGCCTTGTCTCTTCCGTTGACAGCCTTCATTGTGCGGATGAGTGTGGCCTTACCTCTGCAAATCTTCACCAAAGTTCAGGCTCGTAAGGACGGAGACCTGGCAGTCATCCTGCAATCTTGGAGGGAGGTCTATCAGAAGAAAGCTCAGAAGATGAGAACTGCTACAGGCGGCCCGCTTCTCCGGTCACAAGCTACACAGTGGGTGTCAAAACAGCTTCAACAAGAGCATCAAGCCCTACGTCAACGCTGGGGTGTGTATCGATTTTGGCAGCCCGTCAACTTTCTTCAGATGCCTGTCTGGATTGTGATTATGGAAAGTCTTCGGGGCATGAGCGGGAACGACAGGGGGCTAATTCAGTACCTCCTCTCGCTCATTGAGTCATCATCGTCGAGGGGAAGTAATGCTCTACATTTGACTGTTGAGCCAACACTCGCAACTGAAGGTGCACTCTGGTTTCCCGATCTGCTTGCGGGTGATCATACGGGAATACTCCCGGCCATCCTGACATTATCGATCTTGGCGAACGTCCGAACAGGTTGGAAGGTGCAGACGTTGAAGAGCATGGCCGAATTACCCCGTAAGGAGATGGCCAGGAGTCTTTCGTTTTTTGGACTTCGTGCTTTAATACAGATTCTCGCCCTAAATGTTGGAGTTGCGTCCTATCTTTACGAGTTACCTGTGGCTCTGATGATATACTGGATTACAAGCACAAACGTTGCGACGTTACAATCATTTCTACTTCAGAAGTACATGTTTCCCACGCCATCGTTGAAGCCATGGAAGCAAATGTACATTGGCTATGCTCGGCCGGGTCAAAAAGCTATGGTATCGAAATGAGAAGAAAATATTGCGAAGCTCGCGGACTGGAAACCCAAATGTTTGAAGAGACAAGTGACATCTGAAATCGCCCAAAGATTTTACTGCCATCTGAAATTATTATTACCACACACAACGCCGGGGAACCATGCCAGGAGGGGGAAAAAGAAAAGAGAGATTAACGAGTCAAAAAAAGCCGCCCTCCGGCGGCGGGAGAGCGCGGCGTGGAAAGTTTTCAGGAAATGTGGCGGCTAGGAAATCGCGACGATCTTTGGCGGCTTTAAGTTCCTGCCAGCTGAGATTTAAGTGCGGGATCTGAGCCATACGAATGCGGACAAACTCGATGCTGGGGCGATCCTCGAATATCCAACCGTACTCGCGCAGAAACACCCTCGGATGCTCGCCGAGATACATAGCAGCAAATGCGTCGTCGGCGCGGCTCCAGTTGCTTGGCGCCCAGCAAGGCAGGACGGGTTCAATGTAGTCGAAGCTTCCAGGCTTCGGCTGCTTCACATCTAGCTCCTGGAGCCCGTCACGGACATAAGGATCTGAAATGTCGACTTCGTAAAGCACCCCACGAGCCTCTGCACGCTGCAGAGTGTGGGTTTCGCCGGGGAGGTACTTTTGAAGGAACGTCATCTGCTTGTACGCGTTCACTCCGCTCAGTTTTGCGCGGACAAACCTCTCTTCAATTGGAGGATCGAAGTCAAAGACTGCCTGCAGGTGGTCGGCAATGACACTAACGGACCCACGGCACGTGTAAAGAAAGTAGTCATGATGAACATCCCAGCTGGCGGGCCGGTCAGGTTCATTGTCTTCGTCTGGTGGGTCCGCAATCTCAGCAGCCTGGCGCTCACGGTCAGTGGGGGTTGTGAAGACACTTTCAGCGAGGAAGAACAGCTCGTCCCAGTCATGGATTGGAACAGGTGGACGTGGTGGTCTAACAGGCGGGAGCCTAGCACGGCGTCTTCCTGCAAGGTCGGCGGCGTTCGCGGCTGCTGCGATAGCTCTGTCGATACTGTCGTCTATATCGATGGGCACTTCCAGGGTCGACGCAGGTGAGGCTTCTGGGCTAAGGTTGTCCCAATTCGGGTTATCGAGCATCCTTAGTGCTTCAGGGGGTATATCTTCGAGGTTACTGTGAATCGCAGCACTGATGTGTTCATCCGGGGGGCAGCCCAAACAGCCCAAGTCATGGACCAAGTCATCATCTTCATTCAGCTGCCCCTCGTCCGCATCATCAGGTACCTGCCGAGCCGACATGGCATGCTCCTGAAACACACAATCAGTCTAGTCCAACACAGAGCTAGCATGCCATACAACACGGCATACCTTCGGACAACGAGGGCGACGAGGGCGATGGTATCTCTGACTTCGTTCCAGGAAATCGTCAACGATGCCTCACAATCTGTCAATACCTTTAGTCGCTTCGAAATCTGCGAAACACAACACGCTCTCACCTTGGCTTCCGGACCAAGAAATCTCTGAAGCTGAACTTAATTAAGTCAGCTCTGGGTGAGATGGGACGAATCTAACGAAGACAATCGAGGGTATCCTGAACGGCCAATGATGAAAGGGGAGAGAACAACAACAGGGGAAAGAAAGATGCAAGGAAGAAGCAATCAGTTTGTTGGTGTCCTGAAAGGAAGGTGAAAGTTCAAAGGCAAGATAAAGGAGTGAAGGCATTCTCTATCTGTTGAAGCTTGAATCAATTCACTCTTCTATTCATGGTGTCGTGTTTCTCTGTTTCTCTGGCGATGTCATTTGCATCCTTGCAAGCCAGGAGTTTCTTCTACTTGTTTACATGTGCAGTGTACCTTTCCCCTCCACTCTCTCTTTCCTGATAACTGTACACTACTCTCTACTAATGCAAATAACAAAAATGAAGGGTCTTCTGACCCCTAGTCTACTGCTTCCCCTAAGGTCAACCTGATCTCCTGGAGATCTAATCTGCTAATCTGCTGGGTATTAATCAGGGCATGATGACTCACGTGGCCTGCCTTGCTGTGAGTCACGTGATATTCACTCAAAATATCTCACCCTTCATCTTTCCATGCCCTTCCGTTATCTTATTTGAGGTAAAATAAAGAAAAGTAATTGAATAAATTGTAGGTAGCATTTGAAGCAAGCTGGACTAAGAGGAAATGGAAATGCTAACTTTCTATACCCATACAGAAAAGAAAGAAAAAAAGCTGTAAACAAACTACATCTCAAATCAAAGGCTGAGTGAGAGTTCATGGAATATCAGTTGCTATGATGTCCCTGCGGGTTCGAAGAAAGAAAACAATGGGTATCAGATTAATCAGAGCTTAGCCTTGACCTTCTCTTCCGATGCACTGGCTTCCTCGTTGATTGTGATTGTGCGGTTGTCGGAACCCTCGCCAAAGAAGATAACCTCGACGGTTACATCATCGCTGATGACAGGAACAGATTAGAAAATGATGCTGTAGTAGATTCTGCAAGAGAATAGATGATGACTTACCGGTATCGCCGGGAATATGGGCTAGGAAGAGTAAGCAACGCACAGAGCATGTCCTTATCCTTTCCGCCCATGGCGTTGCGGACAAGATGCGTAGCTGCGTTCTTATCTTCGACAACGAAGCGGCTGGCGGCTCCGGCGATGTCGTACTGTTTCTGGCGGATAGGGCGGCGTTGGCCGTCGGTGCTTGTCTCGGTTGGCGTTTCCACGGGCAGCTGGGTCTGGGAGCTGAATAGGCTCCGCACCCAGCTCTTGTTGCCAGCTTGCTGCTCCTCGATCCACTGGCCGACCAGACCAACGACTTCTTCGTTGCTCAGCATCTCCCAGAGACCGTCCGTTGCGAGGACGACGAAGTCGCCTTGGCTTGGTTCGACTTTGGTGGTTGTGATGACGGGTTCAGCGGTGACATAAGGGGGCGTTTTGAGGAGAGGATGCGGGGTTCGGCCGAAGAATTGTCGCTTGATCTTTTCCTGAGTATCCTTGCTCCACTTGTAGAAGGCATCTCCGAAGGAGCGGCTAGGTTCCAGCTGACCGAGGATACGCCCGTTGCGTACAACATTCGGTTCGCCTGGGTGCTCTTCGCGCAGTCGCTTTATCTCCGACGGCGTGCCGCCGGTCTGATCCTCTGAGAGTGGAGTTGCTGACCACTTCCCGTTTGCACCGCGGCGGCCAAGAACGGCGCGAGAATCACCCGCACAAGCGACTTTCAGATCTTTGGTTTGTGAATCGTAGAAAGCGAGAAGAGCGCAGGAACCAGAGAGAGCGGGGGCGAGTAACTCGGCTGCAGCACGTCGAGAGCTGGACTTGAGCACCTTTTCGGCGCTGGTGTGGACGATATCATTATCCAAGCGGACGAAGCCCTGCTTGATAGCGGCGTCTACCGCGGCGGACGTGGGCGCAAGGGCTGAGGGATCGACGGCTGTGGCTTTATATGTGCTGTTCAATTCTCGAGCTACGTATGAAATTAGGACGTTGCGCAATTTGGCAGATGTGGTCCAGCCACTTCCATCGAAATTAGCGACGTTATAGCAATGGCGAAAGCACTTGGGAACTCACGAATGACCGTCAAACACTGCCCAGAACATCCAGTCACTACTGGCCTGGCCATTATTAGCTGCGGCCGTTGACGAGGGTACCTCAACTATCTTCTCTGCGTGGTCATCTTCTATGGGAGAGTTGCTTGGAACCTGAACAATATCATAACGAATGACGCCTTGACCCCGATTCACCAAGTAAGATTCCTCATTCTTCCTGAGCTTCTGTGTGGCTTGCTCAGGCGTCAGCATCTCCAGGACTCGGCGATCAGAGTCGTCGGTGTGTTTATGCAGTGGCTGCTCTCCAGAAAGGGTCGCGGTATAAAACTGATCGTTATCCACCAAAAGAGCGCGGCGCGTCCCGTCCGAGGGTTGTTCGGCGTACGCAGTTGTTGTGAATGACCGGATCTGCGAAGATGAGGTAGCGGCTGCAGCTGGCGTTTGGGAGCTGTCGCCCTGATAAGCGTACCAAGCCCCGGAGGCGACCACGGTAGATATAACAGCGACGGAAAAGTTTCGTAGATGCATTGACGATTGCAGAGAAGCGGAAAGGCGGAAAGGATATTTGGCCGCGGTGTAGGGCCGGAAATTCAGAGAGCGGCCTGTGAAGGATATCGCAGGTTTCCTACCGGCGACCCGCCATACTGGTGCACGACGAGCAGTACGGAAAGCTTGAATAGCCGCACGACGCATTGAACCGGCGGTAAAGTTTATATCCTGAAAGACAGGGGCTTCCAGCAGCGCTGAACTTCCGAGGAGAGAGATGCAAGAAGCCTTGAGGGAGCAGCGGGATCGCGGCTCAGTATGGCAACAGTTGAGGCCCCAGGCATCCACAGCTGACAGCAGGTAGCATCAGGTGATCTCAGGCAGGTGACTAGGTATTATTACGATACGGAAATACAGTATCGCATTACTCCGCACTAAGCCTGATTCGGCTGTGTCGTCATTCCCCGCAGTCCAAATTTATCAAAGATTCGACTCAATTATTAAGACTTATCGGCCAATTATTTCGACAACGCTTTCAACTTCCGCATCAGTCTCTACTTCTACCGAAATCAAACTTTGAGGTACCCCTGAATGTCCTCTCGCGCGATCCGCAAACTGCAAAAACTGCGCGACCAAGAGTTGCAGCAGGCAGAACAAGAAAACCATGACTCTGGCGAAGACGAGTTAGTGTCGAGACCGCCCAAACCCAAGCTCAATGCTTTCGATCTTTTGAATGCTGCAGAGGAAGAGGACGAGGATGAACAGCTATCAGAAGCTGAGGTTGCAGAGCCAGTGAGTCGGTCACAAGAGGATGTATCCCCTCCAGCGACAACGACCACAACAGATTCGGGAAAGAAGAAAAAGAAGAAGGGAAAGAATAAGAAAAAGAAGGCTGTAAAGCAGGAGCCTAAGGATGAGAGGTCCGATGATAATGAGTTGGATGAGATTGATCGGGCGTTGAAGGAACTAGCTGTCCCCTCGAACGGAGAGATTGCCGTCAAAAGCCCGGAACAGACGTTCGATGATTCCTTCGCCAAAAAACCCGAAGATCTTCTTTTCATCGATTCGAAAACCCTCAATGCGACCAACGAGATGCGAAAACTGTTTGGGAATGTTGTGTTGGAGAACTTCGATACTGATACCGGGTCGGGTCGCCGGCGAGACAGGGCCCGAGAAACGATAGACTTGGGGCGTGCGCTGACGGGGCGATACAGCCCAGCAAGTAGGGGCCAAAGTTTAGCTGGCGTTACACAACGGCGCAACATATTATTTCAGGGCAAAGACGAATGGCCGCGGGCCCCCAGTGGAGGTCTTGGGATGGAGCTGGTGGAATCACTGCCTGACGGCGCTGCCGTCTACCGTATCCTGCACAATGCTGCGTACAAAGATGTCCAGAGACAGTTTGATCTCTGCGTGGAGTCGATGGATCCGCAGAGAATGATTCATCTTCTACAATACAACCCTTACCACATCTCAACTCTCCTTCAAGTGTCAGAAATAGCAAAGCATCAAGGTGATCATGCTGTATCTGCGGATCTCCTTGAGCGGGCGCTCTTCAACTTTGGGCGTTCGGTACACTCGTCATTTGGGAACCGCCTGAAAGAAGGCAGAGCTAGACTCGACTTTGCGCATTCAGAAAATCGCGAGTTATGGCTCGTCGGCTGGAGATACATTGCCAATTTGGGAATGAAGGGAACATGGAGAACGGCATACGAGTGGGCTAAGTTAATGCTCAGCCTTGACCTGAAGGATCCTTACTGCATGAGACTTATGATTGACAATTTGGCTCTACGCGGCAGGGAGTATGCACACTTTATCGAGCTGTGTACTCAAACCAGGCTGAGTAAGGAATGGGAATACCTCCCGAACATCCAGTGCTCCCTAGCATTGGCATACCTGCGACTGAACAAGCCCAAGGAGTGTAGGACGCAGCTCCATACTGCAATGGCTCGCTACCCGTGGGTATTCTGCAAGCTAGCACAGGAGCTCGATATCCAGCCGATTCCAAAGCGCATCTGGGGCAAGCTGCCTCCCACGGAAGGCCATGAACTATTCACCGAACTCTATATCTGTCGGACTAAAGACTTATGGAACACCCCGGAAGTAGTCTCCCTTATTGTGGAGGTGGCGGACATATTAGCGGAGGGTGATGAGCCTATCGAACCACCGGAGATTACTCTTGACATTGCGCGCCACGTGGTTCTCTCGGACCTTCCTCGTGTTACGACGCACCTCCCCACACGCTTCGTCTCTGGGCGAATTTCAGCATCCGATCCTCTTCCGCCATATGAATCAGATGCATACCGACAGCAGTCGGACCCAACACCATCTTATCTATCCCAAGTTCCCGAGTCTGGACGGCCTCAGTGGCTGCGTAACCTTCTGGATCAACTAAACAATGGCGCCCTTCACTTTGCCCGCTTCGGGGCCGGAGAGGGTGGCGAGGCAGGGGAGGATGCTTCAGACGGAGAGCCGGAGGGAGATCATGTCCTACCAGCGTCAGGCCCTGAAGAGCAAGTAGTACTCGAAAACTGGCTCCTCGCCGATGGATTGCACAGCCTTGAAGCGTTTATTCGCCAGTACGGAGTCGATCGAGGGAACTGGGATATGGAGGTCGACTACTCCCCGTTACATGAGTATGCTGACGCGCTGAATGCGATTGAGCCAAGTTCGGCTCGACAAACCCTATTAGAAGGCCCGATCCAGGACGCTCTGGGTCCGATGGTCGTGAATCTGCTGCGAGAGGAACTGGAGTTCCTGCAAGTAGACAGTGATGAACACTAAATACCCACCTGGGGATCGATTGAGCCACCCGAGCGGGCCGAGACAAGCATCGCAAATCCAATAGTATCTACCTAGAGTGCTAGACTGGGCGCCGTCCACGGGTTCTTCTAGCATGTTTTGTATCTAGCATTGTCGAAGACCCGATTGGTTGTTCGAATTCTCCGTCACACCATTTCTGCATGGTGCATATACACGGATCCATCATTAGGTTCCTATGGCCTAGGTTCCATTGTCCGTCTGGGCGCCCAACATTAAGGTATTTTTTTTTTTCTAAAAAAAAAATCCCTTATACGTACAACCAAAGACCTTGGAGGTATATAATTCAGTGTGTATATACTATCCACAAGCGAGGACCACAACCCCACCAGGCAAATAATATGTTCAATTCCAACAGACCTTTCTTACCTTGGTAGCTTAGTCAAACGGCCGGCTCCGCGGATCCACCCCGCAATTAGTACCGAAGCCGTTGGAGACGGGAAAGCCTCAAGGTCTGCTCTTCTAGGAAATCTCTGCGACAATCCATCTCTCCTACACTAAGTACTGCCCCGTCAACACATGCGCCATCCCTCTTGTTTGAGATAGTTTGAGATTCAACCAATCTGGCGACGAGACTCTCACCATGACTGGAGAACCCGTCCCATTAACCGCCCGAGAAGCTGCGTCCGGACTTCTCGGCTCGATATCTTTAACTTGCTGGATTTTCTTGCTAGTAAGTACATTCTATCCGCTAATCTCCCATATCGCTATATGAATCAAAGAACAAGACTGACCCGAATAGGTCCCCCAACTAATCGAAAACTACCGCAACGGCAACGCCGAAGCAATCTCCCTCCTCTTCCTCTTCGTCTGGTTCCTCGGCGACGTCACAAACCTCATCGGCGGCGCCTGGGCCGGCCTGGTCCCCGTCATTGTCGCGATAGCCGTCTACTTCTGTCTCGCCGACGGAGTCCTAATCGGTCAATGCCTGTACTACCGCGCAAGGAATTCCCGCGCCGCGCGGCCCCGGGGTCCGTCCACTCCAACACCCGAACCGACGACACCGCTACTGGGTCGGAGGCCCAGTGATGTCCGACCTAGTGATGCGTTCGAAGCCGCTGCTCCGCATCGGAGGGGCTCGAGACACTCGTATAGTGCCATTCCTGGCGCCCAAGCGCAGGGGCAGAGACCGGATGATACGCTTGCGAAACTGGTGGATGAGAACAGCTTTGCGCAGTCGGCGTTGTTTAAGAATATCAGTAGTGTGCTAGCGATCTGTGTGATTGGGATGGCTGGGTGGACGGTTGCGTGGCAGACAGGGGTTTGGAAGCCGGCGCCGCTGGAGGGCGGGAATGGGGGTGTTGATATGGCGCCTGGGGCGCAGGTGCTGGGGTATATTAGTGCGGTTTGTTATTTGGGGTCGGTTTGCCTTCCTCCTTCCTGCCCTTACTTCATATATGTTTCGATGGCGATGCATGAGGGCGTCACTGACGGATTATGGCGTAATTTAGGGCGCGGTTACCCCAGATCTACAAGAATTACTGTGATAAATCATGCGAAGGTGAGTTGGAGTTGTCCATTCTGTCTAGGGATTCCATGTGCAACTACTAATGATTAATGGCCAGGCTTGTCGCTCTTATTCTTCATTCTCTCTCTCATGGGTAATCTGGCCTATGGTGCTGGGGTGAGTCTTGCCCCAATCTCTCGTTTCCCCAAGATCCGTCCGCTAACCTGTTGTATAGATAATTTTCCACTCCACGGAGAAGAACTATATTATTACGAACTTGCCTTGGCTGATTGGTTCACTGGGCACAATGGTTGAGGATGTCACGATCTTTGCGCAGTTCCGTCTTTATGCGATTTCTGATCCTGATGCGGCGGTGGCTTGATTGCGGGTTTTGTTGGTATTTTTACGGCTTGTCTGAAGTACTTACGGTTTCTCGGATGATTTCCAAAAGTTAGGTTGTGATTTTTGTCCGGGCTTGGGGGTGGGGGCGTTAGCACATATGGCTTTGTTTTATGGATATATATCTCGGTACTACGATAAGAAACCGCTTTACTCTAGACCATACAGCTTACTCGACGGATGGGACCCAGACATTCCACCTGGGCAGGACAAAGGCAGACGGAAACCTTTTGTTCATGGTCGCATGACAGACATCGCATAAGAGCTGGGCACCTAAGCTCCAAAATAATCAAAGTAACTGATCAACATATATCAGATAGAGAACCGAAGACGGCCAAGTGAGACCTCGCCCCCGGACTACCATACATGCTGCCTGTCCACTATTTCACCAGTATGTTCCCAACAGCCGAAATCCTAGCGTCATCCGGTCCAGTACCTTTGTCGCAACAGAGTCCATCATGCAAGCACAGCGCCCAGTCCCAAAGGATGTCCTTGTCCGTAGATTTTTCTTTTTTGCTTTTTCCCTTTTTTGATCTTCGAGCAGGTGGCAGAGTATCGGGTACAGAGAGGTAGGAGGTGGAAGAAGCGAGGTCGGAAAGAAGCGAGGTGAGGAGGAAAAGTAAAAAAGGAAAAATAAACGGTAAGTCGAACGGGGAATTCGATGCGAGACGCTTAGTCGAAAAGACCGAAGCCCATGTCCTCGTCGGACTCCTCCTTCTCTGTAACATTTCGTCAGCCTCCAACATCCGAGTTTCAGCTTCCCAGTAGAGCCGCGCTTTACCTTCTTCCTTCTTCTCCTCAGCAGGAGCAGCGGCCTCACCACCGGCGGCAGCACCAGCACCACCAGCAGCGGCAGCGGGGGCGGCGGCACCAGCAGAGCCGACGTTGGTCAGGAGATCCTTGATGTCCTTGCCCTCAAGAGCCTTGGCGAAGATGGAAGTCCAGATGGGCTCAACTTCCTGGATCTTAGCAGCAGACAGGAGAGTCTGGAGCTTGTCGGCCTATAAAAATCCAGATCAATCAGCGCTATTCGTGCACATGTCGGCTTTTGCGCGGTCTCAATGGCCCAATTCCTCGCTTGATTTTCCCCTTCTCCTGCCCATGGTATTTGCGACGGTTTTTTTGACTCTCCCAGCGATCCCTAGCGCTTTCCCCGACGAAGGGGCATATAATGAAGTAATACATACGGTGATCTCAATGCCCTCATCGGCAAGGATGAGGGAGGCGTAGGAGCAGGCGAGCTCGGCGGTAGACATGGTGGTCGAGGGTTGTCGTTGGACTGGACTGGAGTCTCGAGAGGGATGAGGGGAGGGAAAAGGAAAAGTTATAACGACTGGCTTTGAAGAAGTCGGAGAGCAACGAACAGCCAGACCCAACACGGAAATTGTGTGTTTGGCGGCCGAGCAAAGCCCTCGCTTAGGGCTGTCCTAATGGAGCTTAGTGTATAGTCCAGACTCCCGTGACTCCAGCCTGTCACGTGAGCTTTAGCTAGTCCAGATCAGGAAAAAGCGACATCATAGGGTCACGCCGACTCGATCGATGGGCTGCTGCTGTATAGGGTAGAGAGTCCTGGGCTGAGTACCTTGCCTACTGTGCATTACTTCTGGAGCTGACCCAATTCAGGAGAGCCTTTCTCTTGTTTTCTTTTTTTTAACTCTATTTTGCACGCTCGCTCCACGTAATCCTTGAGCAGGTTCGTTTCTCCGGGCCTCGAAACCGTGATGGAATCCCCCGCTATCTTCACCCCGCTTGATCCGAAAGAGCAACCGATTTTAGAATCTGTGCTCCGCATTCGCGATGCACTGCAGCTGCTGAAACAGGACAAGTCGTCCTATATCAGATCGCGTGATGTGCTCCCGCTCTACGAAGAGGTCATTGGAATGGTGGAAAAACTCAACGCTATTCGAAAGGAACAAGACCGTCGTCTAGCGCATAATCGATGTCAGTAGTAGGGCGCATACACTGTGGGGAAAAGAACTATGCTGATGGCGCATTCTTTGGGCGCATAGTGGACTACGTTTTGGATGACTGTTTCCAGTTAATATCCTTGCTGTTTTTGACGGTTGGGCGGAACAATGAAGCTCCTGCAGTGTGAGTTATTCGGCATTGACTGGGATGGAACGGGGCTAACGTCCGCTCTATCATCATGAAGATACTCGCTCGCAGCTACAGTACAAGTACGTTTTTGGCCAGGCCTTGCCTCCCACCTCCTTCTCGGCGCTGACTGGGATTACAGCGGCTCCTAGACCATTTAGAAGAAGCCGGTTTCTACAGTGCGAAAGACCTTAGCTCGATTACAAAAACTTTGGCCGACATGCGCAAAAATTTAGACCGTGGTCGTGACGCTCACTCACCGGCCCTATTGACGCTCTTGGAGAGCCGTCTAGATAAGTGCCAGATCAAGCTAGAGAAGTTACAAAGGGGTCTTGCGAAATTAAGCCCTGAACTAGCCTCGACGCACGAAACGCTGGTATCAATTCTTCGGTCAACTTCTGCTGTTAATACTCGTTCGAGAGTTAGTTTGTGGACCTGGTCGTCGAGATTGTTCTTCTGGACTGACGGATTGCCCGCCACAGTTCTCTGCTACAGAAGTCGACGGACTCCGGGATCAGCTGAAGAATATTGAAGGTACAATGAAAGATGGCAACTTTGTCGACTCGGATGGCAACCCATTTCCTAACCAGGAAGACGTCAAATCGTTGCTCCAACGATGTTGGCGCTGGATTGAGATGGTGTTGGAACGGTCCGTAACCCGCATGCTGAAGGCGCGCGGCCTAACTAGCTGACTTGATATTATTAGGGAGGGGAAGATCGATGAGCGATTTCGAGCACAGTATGAGCAATTACTTGACATTCGCAACCAACTGGACCGTCTCTCCGTGACGCAGGCCTGGTCTCTCCGAGAGACAGACCTGTTTGTATACCAGCGCAGGCTCGACCGGATTGACGAATCCAGGGTCAATGGTAACTTCGTCGATGCTGAGGGGAAACCGGCAGACCTTCACGCCCAGCGGGTAAGAACTCTCGATCTCAGTGTGTATACCTCATGACTGACAACCGGACTCGTACAGACCCTTCTATATTTGGTCAGGAGGAGTTACGCATACATATATGCTCTCCTCATCTCGTCGGAACCTGTCTCAGAGGCTCTTCTGCCGGTGTACAACCAGCTACAGACCCTTCGGCGGTGTCTACTGGAAGTCAAAGAGTCCGGGGGGGTGGCTAACTCACGAGAACTGTATCCTTACAGCATGAAGGTAGGTCACAATGAGGGCACGTATGGGGAAGATACACTCGCTGACGAATAGCTACCTTAGCTCAATTCGATTGACAACATGCGCGTTGACGGCAAATTCTACGTCGGCAACGACATCCCCGAGGGGCAGGGCGGAGTGAACGCACTGCTAGCAGAGTGCTATGATCTAGTCTGGGAGCTGCGGGCGGCGGTACCTGACGATAAAGAGTAGCCTATCTGAAAGATTTCTTCTAATTTTGTGCTCTTGTTCTCTTCTGTCATGTATGATTGACTTGGTATTGGGAGGCTTGCAGTGGTCTGATTTCTTCTTTGACGGCGTTAGGTTCGGCGCCAAAATGATGTGAAATCTAACCATATTTGCTTTTCTCATCTTCTGTACCAATTATTGCTTGCTAACCGAGAATAAATAGTTCGCCTAATTCAGCAAACTCGACGTGGCACATGCCTAGGCTGATTCCTTTCCGCGGATGCCTGGTACGCGATAAACAAAATAAGAAAAGGCAGCTCCATACATGATCTCTATGGTGGAGGATTCTTATCAGAACTTGTCCTAGCACATGGTCAGTCACTATGCTAGTAACTGATTTTGTTTACCCTTGGAGTAACCCTTCCCTTGCAAACGGATGACCAGAGTGAAGAAGTCTGGATACGTCATTCATTGTCTAGCCATGTATAATAATAAATCAAAAGAGTTTAGTTTCGTATAAGAAAATCATGACATCAAAAAAAAAAGAAAAAAGAAAGAAAGAAAGAAAGAAAGAAAGAAAGAAAGAAAGAAAGAAAGAAAAGAAAAAGAATTACTGAAAGTAACTGCGCACAGCCGCCTGGTTATCCGGGCTCACGCCAGCAAGAATCTGATCAGCGTTCAATCCCGTAGCTTGCACTAGTTTCTTCGCCGAGTTGGCCACTCGTCCGGCGGTTTGACCCTGCAAGGTCTCGGCTTCCAATGCCTGCACTATGTACCCGAAGACCTTGTCGGCGTTTGACATCACCATCGGGTTTTGTCTGTTTTTGTTAGTTAGTTGAGCGTTCTGTCCAACCGAAGGCAGGGGAAAGGAACATACTGGTCAATGAGTTGCGCGAGGAAGGAGTATGCGTATGGGGCTGCCTCTTCATCATAAGTGATAGGGAGTGTGGGGACCCAGTTGCCCACAATCTCGGCCGCGTTAGGCACCTTGCTGGAGTTGTAGTGCAGGATCTTGGCAATGCTTGCAGATGCGTTCTCGGTAGCAAACACATGCTCCTCTGTCCGTGATTGGGGGATCTGTGTCGCCTGGAAGAGGCTCGGTAGGCAAGCAGCAACGAAATCACTCCATGCCTCGCCACCCTTCTGTGCGGCTACTCCCACACCGTAAGCGGCTGCCTGGCGGTTGGCCGCGTTGGCGTCCTGCAGACCGGTAGCCAATGGCTGCATGATGTGGTCCTTGTACCGCCAGGAGTCCGGCCCGCAGAATTCAAGTACATCATCCATAATGCATAGCGCCCACTGTCGCTGAGTGGGATCCTGACTTGTAATGAAGGCGTCGTAAAACGGCATCAATTGCTCCCATGCTGGGAGGAATGATGTGCCTTGGTTCTTAAAGATCGTGTGGAAGGCCTTGTTCATGTCACTGAGCAGATTCTGGTCATCTTCAATGGCGTACTCATAATCGAGGTTCTCCTCTTCGCCTTCATCTGCATCGGCCTTCTCCTCCGCACGAGCCTTCACTCTTGTTTGATAATCCTCCAAAGTCGACTTTGCAGACTGAATGAACGCGTGCATATGCTGTTGGTTCAAACAATTCTGGCCAACAACCTCGACAGACTCGTAGAAACATTGGTACATTTCCGCAAGGGTGTCAACTGTCGGCTCCGCACTAAGCACCTCAATGATCTTCTCTGCAACCTTGACCCACATGCCTGCGAACCCGGCCGACTGAACTCCATGCGCTTTCTTGTATGAGTTGAGAAGCTGTGGGATCAACTTAGCAGACGACACTCGCACTGGATCGTGGAAGAAGAACGCTAGTCCAGGAATAGCAATCTTCTCCATTGTCTCCGGTACATATGGCTCAAAAGCTGCCTCCAAGATCTGGGCGTAAATCGTGATAAGCTCAATGGCCGTGTTCTTGTCTTCCAGAGCGCTGGTCTTGATACCAATGATCTTGCCCTTGAGTGGTACGAGCTCCCAGCCCTCGTCCTGTTCCACCTGATCGATCTGATCCTCATCGTCGAGCAGCTGGATGTCAGCTTTCGCAGCAGCGACCGCCAAAAGCGGGGGCATGACTCCCGGAAGATAAGGAACAAAGTCCTGTCCTAGAACCCGACACATACGACCCCAGCAATGAAGTAGGTATTGCGACTGTGGGTCATCCGCATCAACAATGTTTTGCTGAATGCTACCCAGAAGTTGCACCAGATTCAGCGCATCTTCACCCATCTTGGCTTTCCCAACAGCAAGGGCGATCAGCGTAGCGCACTCCATCGCCTTCGCACGTAGCAGACGATATTCCTTGGACTGCTCCTCCTTCAATACGTTGAATAGCAATGGCATCAGAGTTGAGTAGTATTCCTCGAAAGCTGTCTCAGCAGAATCGGCGATCGTGGCGATGGTGGATAAAGCCTGTTCCTGCACATAACGCTTAGGACTCCGCAGAAGCTGCAACAGGTGCCGCAGAAGATCGGCGAGGTAAGGCTCCAGAATTCTTCGCTCAGCTTCTTCACAGAAGTTGACCAGCGCAGCAGCAGCATGCGCCTGGACACGAGGTTCAGCGTTATCGAGGACCGGAATTATGTTGCTAAGCACGACTTGGTGATACTTTTCTTGCATCGTGCCTGCAAAGTCTGTGCTCATCTGACCGAGGGCATTGCAGCCTGCATAGCGGACGCGTGGGTGAGGATCACGCAGGGCGGGAACAACGAGTTGCAGGACTTGGTCGAGCTCGCCGACCATCAGGTCGCGACAGCCTTCCGAGATGGCTGAGATGGCCATGAGCGCGGCATGTCGGTCACGCCAAGCGGACGACGACATCATCTGAGGGATCCAGGCAAAAGTAGCCGGTAGGACAGCTTGCCCTCCGAGTTTGTTGGCTAGGCGATCCATGCATTGTTCACCGGCAACATGGTTGAGGTCGCTGTCTTCCAAGTCCAGCTGGAAGTCGTCAGCAACTCTGAGAGGTGGCATACGCGAAATGAGGTGTAACAACATACATCGTCTGACGCATTCCACTCTTCTGCATCATCGTCGTCCACACCGATGTCAGTCATCAAGCTCAAACACTGGGTCACCATCTCTCGTGTGAAATCGGGGTCCTTCTTGCAGGTCGCCGGGGCGTAGTCCGCAAACGTGGCCATCAGTTCCAACGCATTCTGCCTAACTTGATCACTAAGTTCCTTGTCGGCGATCACACTAATGCTAAATTTGACCAAGTTGTTAAACAGGCCCTTGAACATCTTAGGGGAGATCTCCGCCAGTTCAATCAAGGCTAAGAATGCTGACGAAAGTTCATCGCTCTCGGAAGACTCCTTCAAGGGAGGCAGAGTGTTCAGCATGTCGGGCATCAGCGGGGAGAACTTTAGCTGAGCCTTTTTGGGGAGGGAACGGAAGAATGAAGCGAATGCTTCCATGGCTGCGATGCGGACCTAAAGATAGAGATTAGATATGTTGCTGTTCTAAAGCCAATGGACCCCGGCCGCCAACACATACCGACACAACGTCATCTTTAAAACCTTTGCTGAAAACACCCAGAACAGCGTCTTCATGGGGCTTCTCGATGACACTGGGAGTCGTCGAGAAAATGCGAAAGGAGGCCTCCCGCAGACCTGCATCCGGGGATTGACTGGCTTGAAAGAGGATCCCCAGCAGTTCCGGCCATTGTTCACCTATGCAAAAAAGAGACCACACGTCAGATCGCATATCAACAACTACAAATCTCAACCTCAGTTTTGTGCATACCATTGTCTGTGTATTGCCTAGCAATCTCGGCCACGGCATCTCCGATCTTCCTCCGGACCTCATTTGCGGACTCGTTGGTGAGGCAAGTGACAAGCTTTTGTCGGATAATCAACCTTTGCTCGCCGTTGAGGGTCGAGAAGAGTTCTTTAGCCTCATTTGTGACGGGGTCTTTTCGCGTTTTAGTCGATATTCTTCGGAATAGCACCGCAGCGAATGAACGTGTCTGCCCATGAACAATGAGTCAGAATAAGGACATGTCATTTCATGCCAGGAGTCTTTTTAATAAGCAGCAAGTGGTTGTCGAGACCAGTTCAGATCACGACCAACCCCCTCCACATTCCCCCAATGCCAAGCACTTACAATTGTATCTTCTGCTCCCTCCAACTGCTCCGCAAGGCCCATCAACAAGATATCAGGTCGATTTTGAATCCAGTCATTGTTCAACTGATCTTCCGCCTGGCTACGGACTGTGTTATCTGCGGTGCTCAGTGCGCGTAGCAACTGAGAGAGGGCGGCGTGGACTTCGGGAGGCAGCAGCGACATCTCGCCTGCGGTCAACCTCAACAGCCAAACCAAGACAAGGAGAGAAAGTCAGATCGCGTTCCCAGGGACGTCAAATGCGGGCCGCGAGTTACCCAAGTGGCTAGAAGTAGCGGGGTGGTAATACGGTCGAATCTCAGGAGGATATTTTTTTTTTCCAGAATGGAAATTGTTTTGGTGGGGGAGGCGGTGGGAGGTGAGGTGGATGTACTGGAGTTCAAGCACAGGAGGGAATTCGTGTCAGGGCCAGGTGAACTCAGACTGTCACAACCTACAAGAGTAGAATATTTCAAAACAGTCCAGTACTGCACAATCCAGTGGTTTAAAGAAAGTAGAAAAGCAGGAAATCTATTAACAAATGAGCAAGCAGGATGGACGCCAGTTGGGAGACTGAGGCCGAAATGGATCACCTGGATATAACGCTAGGCCGAAAGAAGTAATATTTCTTTGGCGGCAGGCGGGAGTCAACGCCCGGTTCAAAGGACCACGGGGCTATTCTACACCCGACTCGAAACATGGTGTAGTGAAATGTAGGTACTTTGGAAGGATATTACTAGTATGACTGGGCCAACGAAGTAGCCAACATTACGGTTTTGAATAGAAACAACCAATACCAAGATTAAACACCAGAGGAAATAGAAAAAAAATGGATGCACGCTATAGGGGTGTGAAGATGGCTGAAAGGAAATGAACGAAAATCAGGATAAAATTGTCATATACGCACAGGTCTAACTTCTGAGCCCGCAAAGCAAGCATTGACCACCAATTACCGCGACGTAGAGCGGCTGAGGATGAACACTCCTGCAATGACAGCGGCCAAGGTGACAATCGCTCCGGGAAGCAGTAACTCGTTGGGAACGCCAGCAATGAATTGCTCCTCGGGAGGGTGTGTGGGGTAAGCTGGAGGTGCCCGGGGTTTAGCAACAGGGGGTTCTTCCAACACCGGGTGGTCGGAAGCAGCAGGCGTCGTGACCTCGACTGGTCTAACGGTAGCGGACTCCGTGGGCGCAGGGAGAACTGGGGGCTGAGTTGGATCGTGAACGAATAGGTCCACCTTGTCCCTACGCGCCTGACGCGCAATAGTGATAGCGTCGGCGAGATCCTGATCAGTGGTAATCGAGACAGTGTCACCCTCATTGTCCACGTAGCTAAGAGCGTAGCCGGTGTTGCTGAGTGTGCCGTCGTCGCAAGTGGCCGCTCCACCAACGGCTTCAACCTCAGGACCCAACTTCGCAGTAACATGCGCCACCAGTTCTGCAAGGCCGGCAGAGGGCATGATGCTGACCCTGTGTACGCGGCCGCTCGGTGCCTTGAATTTGAAAGGGAAGGGGCTGAGCTCTGAGTGTAAATCAGAGTGCTCATCTCCGCCATGATGGGAAGCAGATTCGTGAGGCAGCACACTGTCCCGTGCGTCAAAATTAGTTCTAGGGGACTCGGGGCTGATCATTGACCGAGGCGGATATTGGGACTGCGCCGCACTGCCCGAGACCATAGAATCGGACTCGTGGTCCATTGACAGCCAGAACTTATTCCATGCTGGGCCCTCATCGTCATGGGTCTGCATCGAATTGATCTGTGGGGAGTGTCAGAGATTACAGCACCCTGGGGAATTGAAAGCAATTCTCACGAACCTGCTCAAGCGTTGCGTATGTGAGTTTAAGCACATCTACCATCCCCACAATCTCGCCGCCTTCGTTCATCACAGGCAGGTTCAGGTAATGCCCATCTATGAACCCAAAAAGTTAGGTACGAGCTCCGAGTTTGAAAGAAAGCTAGGGACTAACCATGCATCTTCCGGAGCGCGGCCTGGATACTCATATCAGAGGGAGCAAAATCCGGGTGAGGAGTCATGACTCGGACGACACTGCAAGTGGAGGGATCTAGACCTGGAGCGATGACACGGAGAACAATGTCCTTGCTGGTAAAGATACCCGTGATAGATCCTTGGTCCTGCACAAGCAGGGCAGTGGTATGGTGTTCCTTCATCAGAGCGGCAGCATCTTTGACTGTGGTTCGGACAGACACGGTCGTCGGAGGCATACCGTCTAGGACACTTTCAAGTGTCGGACCGGACATCTTTGAGCGAAGGGCCTCCACGTATTGAATAATCTGCTGAGGCTGACTAGAACCAAGCTCCGACTGGACACCTTCGAGAGCATCGTATAGCTTCCGGGACGAGCTGTAGGCACGCTCCAACTTCTCCATGGCGTCGTAAAAGCACTTGGTTATATCGAGGACACCCGAAATATCCTGGTTCTCATCCATTACAGGCAAGTGGCGGAATCCTTTTCGAACCATCAAATCGAGGGCATCCGTAGCGCTAGTATCCGTTCTCGCACACAGCGGGTTCTTCGTCATAATCTCGGAAACTGTGATTTCTCGAGCCTTGAGGCCAATTCCTACCACGCGAAACGCAAGGTCCTTAGCGGTAAAGATACCGGCGATTCGATCATCGTCGTCCGTCACTAAAACACAGTCTTCTCTCTTTGCTGCCATCAACTGAGCGGCCTCCGCAATGGTAGTCGAGGGCTTGATTTGAAGTGCTTGACTCGGTTTCAGCGCAAGGACAGTGCCTGGAGGAGCCTTCCGGCTGCGGTTCGATCGTGCTGGGTTATTTCTCTTTTTGTTGAGGTCCGCCTCCAACTTCCGTCGGATAGCCTATGTACACCGGATTAGAACCATGTTTATTCCCACCTTACCCTCGCAAGCTTTTGGGCCAGTGATGGGGGCTTTTTTTAATACCTCATCTCGTTTCGATTGATTCTGCCTTTGTCGGCTGCTTGCTGCGCTCATTGTGGAACTACCGATTTCGCTGCCCGGCGTATGAGTTGTAATCGTTGATGAAGACTCAGGTCGTGGGCGTGGGATGTGAGATACAGTGCTTCCCTCAAAATCAGGTAATCTGCCTCGTCCGCCTGACTTGTGCCCGACAGTGCTGCCCCTAACGGTGGACATCTCCGGTATCTGGACTGGAGTCTTACCTGGAGGGATAGGACCACGGAACGGGACAGGAAGAAGGGATAAACGAGAGTGGGCGGGAAATAATTTTTTTCTTTTTTATCAAGGTCGGCCCCTCAGACCAAGGTGAGGGAAAAGAGGAAGTCAGATAAAGCAGCCCAGCGAACTGGCGGAGAAGAGACAAGAGGGATGATAATATGCGTGCCACCAAGACACAGACAGAACAAGGGGGGGATCCCGAATGGTTTTAGCCCAGATCGACTATTTGTTGTCCATCACCGGTTAGTTTGCCTCCGATTGTCAGCAGAAATTCTACTTTATCCGTCAGGATTTCGTCTCCTACAAAATACCCCTCCATTCAAAATCCCGGTAGTCCCCTTATACTATTTCGTCCCATAGTTAGAGCTTTACTTGCATGGTTGGATTATCGCCCGTTGTCTATTGTTTTAACCGTGCCTGGAGTTCGGGGTCCAAAACAAATCCGAGTCCCCCGTATTATTATTAGCTGAGGGCCCGTGAGTACCTAAGTCCATGGTTGGGACCGTACAATCCCGGGATGGTACGGGCTAGAAGCCTAGACTAGTCTATTTTCGTAAAACAAAGGTGGCACTTGCACCTAAAGCCTGATTATTGCCTGAGGATCAAAAGGATGCAGACTCTGGTTCTTTCCTGAGGCCGCAAATCCCGTGACTTTGACTCGCTTAAGGGCATAGGGCTTCCAACACACACTGACATATCCTCATCCCGAGAGTGTGAGCGTCCGGAGACTGGAGCCTTAACGACAACCAACCCCGACAGCCAAGTACGCGACTACCTCTCCTTTCAATTCCCCTATCATCTGGCCTTAAATCCTCTGACTTGAGATTCACAGAGAAATCCGTCAAGATGGTCAAGAAGAGGGCAAACAAGTAAGACCGCCACCCTTCCCTACCCAGCACGACTTTGGACTCTATATCTCTATATCGACTTTCCGAACGAACTGTGACGCCGATGGAACCACCTTGCTTTTTCCTTGGAAATATTCTCGCCGCGCCTTCACGACAAATCAGGAACAAAGAGAAAAGAGGCCCAAAATATGTGCAATTGGGATGGACTGCCGAAAAGAGGACCATATGTACTAACTTTTTACAGCGGTCGTAACAAGAACGGCCGCGGCCACGTCAAGCCCGTGCGCTGCTCCAACTGCGCTCGCTGCACTCCCAAGGACAAGGCCATCAAGAGATTCACCATCCGCAACATGGTTGAGTCTGCTGCCATCCGTACGTTCGCCCCGTCTTAATGAGCCTCCGATTTGTCGCGCTGCTGTGTTAAAGAGATGGAGTGGATATCGAATTAGGATTGCGACCGGAGATGGACGATCAACAGCGGAATGCGCGGCTTGAAGGAATCAGCTATTTATTTTGAGATTGGCGCTGACCCTTAGTCTCTGTTATTCACAGGTGATATCTCCGATGCCTCCGTCTTCACCGACTACGCCGTCCCCAAGATGTACCTCAAGCTGCAGTACTGTGTTTCCTGCGCTATCCACGGCAAGATCGTTCGGTACGACTCTTATCTATACCTCGTTGATAAATCTTGACTCGCCACCCCGCTATGTACTAACAATGTGTCTACAGTGTCCGCTCCCGGGAAGGTCGTCGCAACCGTGCCCCTCCCCCTCGCATTCGGTACAACAAGGACGGCAAGAAGCTGAGCCCCCCTCAGGCCGCCAAGGCTCTGTAAAGAGGTTACGGAAAAATGGAATTAGTTTAAACGGCATTGAATGTTGCTTTTCCCTTTTTTTTGTGATCAGACTCTTACTCGGCTCAAATGGAATGAACGGGTTTCACTTTCGGGGTTGAAAAAGGCCTAATAGTCTCGAGGCAAGAGACATTTTAAGAATACCAAAAATGAAGATAAGATCATGATGTACGAGTTTCTTAAACACCTTAAAAGGTACGCCCGATGGGCAACCGACTTTGCTAGCTCCGATATGTAGGAGTCGCTATCACAGATTCATGGGCTGCGTGCCTAGGATGAGCGGAGTTGCTCAATGATTGTCGCTACTTTTAACTTCACTGAGCAGCTTCAAGGCGACATTGATGATATCACCGCTTTCTACAGTATGCAGTCCCAAGCGCCTGCACCCTCGGAAGGGTAACGCATACATGTACAACCTGGAATACAGTACACATGATCCAGCAGCACTTATCATCTCAGGGATACAAGTATCCCTTCTCGAAATAATTCCCATAGATGTCCACCATCCCGCTCCGTCCTTTTGGCGTCGCGTTCCTAACAACTTTAACCTCGCCCTTCCAATGTCCTTCAACATGGTGCGCAATGGGCAACAGAAGCCCAGGAGCGGGACTCAACGTCCTCTGGCCCGAAGAAGGAGACACAGCACGAGCTGATGCCTTTGAGTAGCATGACTGCGGAGATAGGGCTTCGCACCGTCTTTGATATGTGTTCCGTACAGCCTGCTCGTGCTCGAGCTTCTTCCGGCGTCGGAATGAAGCGAGCTCGGCGACGAGGTCGACGATGGGCGCTAGTGCAGTGGAGGGTATGGCAGAGCGGGACTGGGAGATTGGTCTCCCCAGCAGGTTTTCGCTGTTCTGTAGAGATACCCTCGAGGGGAAGGAGGCTGCTAGCTCCGGGACACGAAGATCGTCATAGTCTGGCTTGGGTGCAGCCATGGAAGAGTATCGGGCTTGGTCATACTCTGGAATTCCGCGTTCGGTTTCGCCAAAAAAGCTAAAGTCATCCGATGCTGCGGACCAAAGCATCTCCAAATCCCAATCGCCTGTAGTGGACTTCTGGTGTCCCATCTGAGCGCTAACGGATTTCCATCCAGTGGTCCTTAGTGGCTCTCGCGCATTGGTCACCGGACTGATCTCAAGAACTAACTGGCGCAAGGGAAAAAGTGATTTCGCCCGTTCCTGCTCAGCCCTAGCTCTATCCTTCCCTGGTGGTAGGGAGTAGTCCGATCCTGCCTGGAGAGTTGCGAGTAAGGCTTCGTTCGAACATGCAGCTATAAAGTTAATCAACATCTCCAATATAGGAGAGTCAGCCGAAACATGAGATGGTACGTCTGTTAAAACCAAACGTTCTATTCGAGGTATTTGAGACGGGTGAAGATAAGTGAAGCTTTCCCTGCCATTGCGTCGAGGTCGTTGGGATTTGGGCCGTTTTGCGAGCAGCTCTCGGATTTTTCGAACCCGAAAATCTTCAATATACACGGGGGAACTGCACCATGGTATTGGTGAGTGCAAATGTGTACAACCGCAGTCGGAAGGGCTCGGTTCTGAGCTCTGTGTGATAGTCCCGTTGGTATCATCAGAGTCATGCAATACCTCAGGCGCAAAAATTGAGCCTCGTCTCGCGGCCGGTGGATGCTCGGGGTTATAAACGACGCCATCGACATTGTCACCTTCTCGTTCGTCATCTGACGGCTGCAGCGGTTGCGGAATGCTTCCAGGCAGCTCAAATACAGGAGTTACGTCCGCGGGCAGTTCATGTATCTCAGTGGTGGTGGTATCTAACTCATTGATACCTAGCATCCGGCTTTCTGCTGAAAGCTCCGGCAGAGAGTAGTCGGAAAGTAAATCTTTCCCTTGCGGTGCAGGAGAGGTGCAAATCGAATGATGTGCCCGGAGGTAGGTCAAGCTCTCCCTTCCGAGGGTGGACAGAATTGGTATCAGCTTTTCGGCGCCAGCGCCAGCAAACCCATGTCGTCCTGCGTTGGATGGTGAAAACAGTGTCCCTACGTCGAGAACATGGAGTCGAGCTGTCGAAAGAAGGGCCGCTGCCGCATCAACAGTAATTTGATTGTCGGCAATATAAAGGTGTGTAAGGCCGTCATTTGGTAAGCTTTCAACCCAAGAGCGACCTGTCAAGGGGCTTGTCAATGCTCTCCGGAATTCCGCATCCAATGCGGGTGAGCGGAGGAAATTCGAGCTTGGGAAGAATGGAGAAAAATGATCGATAGAATTCAGAGAGTGGGCGGTGCGACTGCGTGGGCCGTGTCCAGGTAGAGAATGGCCGGGGGGCAAAAAACATGTGGAAACTAAGGACAGGACAGCAGCATCAGTAAGTTTATTGTTGCGCAGGTCTAATACTCGGACTCTGTGGGTCACAGCATTGGCCAGGAACTCAGCGTCGATATCTTTCAAGCCAATACCACGTAGCTTGAGCACTTGCAGACGTTCGAGCTGTGACAAAGCAGATAAAACTGTCTGGTCCTTCGCCGGAGTTGTGTACGACAAATCTAGATATATCAATTCTGGAAAGCGTATCAACGTTTCCGCGATACCTTGTGATGTCGTGTTCGGCTCGCCATCCGCTACCAAAAGACGGACATTGTACGTCCGTGAGGAAGCTCCATTTGATGTAGCACCTCTCAGGGCCATCATAGCACTATGGTCGAAAAAGGGGAGTTCTGATACTACCAAGGACTGCAGGCATGGCAGATACTCAAATATATCCCTCAACCACTCGGGGCGTGGGCCACCATAGATCTCTGAGAGCGCAGGAGGCATATGAAGCGTATGAGTAAGCATTCTTACTTCAAGGCGGGTATACTTGAGGGTCTTTCTGAACCTCGTCAGAGCAACTGTCGTTCCAAGACCATATTAGCAAGCCAGTTAACAGGGAAGCATAGTGGTGATATATACCGTAGACCTCGTCGTTCTCGGTTCCGAAGTGAGATGCTGGATTTCCCCATAGGAACGGCGTAAAGATAGCGTGCCATTTTTGGCAAACTAGCGCAGCAGCACAGAGGTCGCTTGAGGGAATATAGTGGGCAATTATTGACCAAGCGTCTCTGGTCGTCGCAGTCTGGTATGACGGCGGCACAGTCTCCATACTTATATTGAGCTCCCCCGTTCTTCGTAGATAATGAGGTAGTGATTAAGACGTAATCACGGCACAAGGAGAGATGATCATGGAATTCATTCCTAGGGGAGAAGACAAAGCATATTGAAACAAAGGTCGACGACTTGACGGATAGAGAGATGAGAGATGATGACCCGCTTGGGGGCCAAGAAGTTGGGCCATTATTATATTATTGCCAGAAAACCAAGCTCGAGGAGCACTGCCACTACTTCTCGAGATGGGGCGCTTAAATTGATGGGCGTACGCCCGCCCTATGATCAAGTCGCGATAGTCAAAAGCGATGCCCGAGGCCAAATTGCTGCTTGGCGCGTGTCACGACTAGAGCCGACTTTGACGAGACTCGGATGGAATGATCGTGATAGTAGCAACCATCATAATGAGAGCAAAGGAGATCTACAACTCGAAGTTCAACAAACCAAAGTTGAGCCGAAAGCATGAGTCTCTGAGGTCGCATGTTGTAACATACATGTTAAATTACCACTGAGTTCCTCCAGGCTAAAGGTCCACCTGGGACTACTAGTACTTACTAAGATACTAAGATACAGGCCTGTAGTAAGCGCTCACATGACGTCAGGCTTCCAGGTGCATATACTAGGTACTACTTAGCGCAAACTACTTACCTAGAGCTGCAGACCAAAAGCACTCTAGACAACCGTTGTCACTGCTCCGGCAAAATGGACACCTGGCATCGAAACGCCCGTCTACTGCACCAAATTGACGAGTTTCTTGACGTCGATTCCGCCCACCCGCACTTTGTAGCCGACTTCATTGCTCTCATAGACGCAGTTCGTGAAGGACTAAACCAGATTGATGACGAGCTCCGTATCCACGATTCCCAGATTAACATACACTTTCTCGCCAAGTTGAAGCCGCGACCTGAATGGAGGGACTGGGCTATGATGATGCTGCAGGATAGCCGCATCAATTCCGGTTTGACCGACTGCCTCTCGTTCCGAGAGCTCGCGGATTTAGCTCTCAAGCAAGAACGCACCATCCTCCGGGAACGCCAAATTAGACGGGAAAGCGGCTCGGGTGGGGATGGGTATGTCTCTGAGTTGGAAGAGTCAGCAACACCTCGAGCTCTCACTCAAGACGACGTTAACGCTTTTGTCGTCGGGCAGATGAGCAATCAGCGCGTATCACGACACTTTAATCAGACCTGCAACCGCAACCACAATGGCCATGTCAAGCGCCCCAGTCAGGAGGAGATCAATGACTACGTGATTCGACAGATGCGCCGAGACCAGGAGAAAGCGAGGGCTCGCAGCTACAGCCAGCCAGAGAGACGTGGACAAGACCAACCCCATCAAGAGCCAGTGAAAATACGGTGCACGTTTTGTGGTGACACATATCACCAGTCTACTAAGTGCTGGAGGCGATGGCGAGTGGCAGCGGAGGCACTCCAGGGTAACGCTGCCCCTAAATTCGTCGAGACTCGATACGGGGTGTCTGTTCATCCGCGGATATACGTCTCTGGCTTCACTCCATTTTAACCACTCGCGTCATTGATGAACTTTGCACATAGACGGTCAAGTCGTCTTGGGGCACTAGTGTGTAACCGGATATGTCATACGACAAGCATATAGCGAGGCGTTTGGGAGAGCGGGCATTTGTTTATTGGGCTATCAGTTTCCGGCCTTTCTTCTTCTTCTTCCCCTTTTTTTTTTTTTTTTTTTTTTTTTTTTTTTTTTTTTTTTTTTTTTTTAGACAGACTCGTGTCTTGTTGGAGTTTTTATATTATGGTCCAAGGGTAAATAAATCGGGAACTTTGTGTCATCCTACTGCTAGAATATATATATTCTCTCTTGGCATTGAATAGAATGACAAAATGAGCATCATATATCATACCAATCTAAATACCTTTCGACGGAAAGTCAAGTCTCTAGTCCAACAGCATGACTCTAAAACCTTCGAAGGAATATCAATGACTGCGATGTTCTAGGTATATCAATGGATGCGTTTGCGAGCAGGGTTGCGGGGCACAGCGCGATTGGTCACCGCCTCAGTGCTGGAGGTTCGAAAGCTCGGGGAAATTTTGGTCGAGAGCATTCGGATCACTGTTGACGGGCCACTTTGCATCACACCGTTTTCTGGCCCCTTTTTCATCTCGGACATATTTCCCCTCTTTTCCTGCCTTTTTAAACCCGTTATAAATACATCAACATGGCCTTCGCTGGCCAAACCCCTACTATTATTGTCCTTAAAGAGGGTTGGTTACTCCCGCATCAAGAACCCCTCTTTACGTCGTTGATCCATGCTGACCAGTGCAATCTTTCCTCTAATTGCTTAGGCACCGACTCCTCACAAGGAAAGGGTCAGATTCTCTCCAATATCAATGCCTGCGTAGCCGTCCAATCCACAGTCAAGAGCACTCTTGGTCCGTACGGAGGTGATTTGCTGCTTGTTGATAGCAACGGGAAGCAGACAATCACAAATGATGGAGCGACAGTGATGAAGGTGTGTTGCAGACAGTCGACTAGGAGAAATAACTTAGCGTGTTGCTGATCGGCCTCTGTTTTGTTTAGCTTTTGGATATTGTGCACCCCGCCGCTCGAATTCTTACAGACATTGCCCGCTCTCAGGATGCCGAGGTGGGTGACGGAACAACATCTGTCGTCGTTCTGGCGGGCGAAATATTAAAAGAGGTTCGAGAGCTAGTTGAGCAGGGTGTAAGCTCACAAACCATCATCAAAGGTCTGCGGACTTCGTCCGCGATGGCCGTCAACAAGATTAAGGAGATTGCGGTTGATATGATTGATGCTGCTGGAAGTGAGGAAAAGAAGGTGGAAACACTGCGGCGACTGGCCGGAACCGCTATGAACAGCAAGCTCATCAAGCGGAATTCGGACTTCTTCACCAAGAGTAAGTGCTGTCATCCGGCCTCGAAATGCGGGCGGCGCGAACGAACAGGTATAAGCTAATCGGTGCCGCCCATAGTGGTCGTGGATGCGGTTCTGTCGCTCGACCAAGACGATCTGAACGAGAAGTTGATCGGTGTTAAGAAAGTTACTGGTGGTGGTCTCCAGGATTCTCTGTTTGTCGATGGCGTGGCCTTCAAGAAGACCTTCTCCTACGCCGGTTTCGAGCAACAGCCCAAGTTGTTCAAGGACCCGAAGATCGTGTGTCTCAATGTGGAGCTGGAGCTGAAAAGCGAAAAGGATAACGCTGAGGTCCGCGTCGAGCAAGTGTCGGAGTACCAGGCCATCGTCGATGCGGAGTGGCAGATCATTTACAACAAGCTCGAAGCTATTTACAAGACGGGGGCCAAGGTTGTTCTGAGCAAGTTGCCCATTGGCGACTTGGCTACTCAGTACGTGCTTGCTCTAATTGTGGTTTGACTAATTGTTTCTCTGACACACTTTCCCACTAGGTATTTTGCAGACCGCGATGTTTTCTGCGCTGGACGTGTTGCGTCGGACGATATGGACCGCGTTTGCCAGGCAACAGGTGCCGCCATTCAATCGACATGCAGCGACATTCAAGACCGTCATCTGGGTACTTGCGGGGCATTCGAGGAACGTCAGATTGGTGGAGAGCGCTACAATCTCTTCTCCCAGTGCCCTAAGGCTAAGACATGTACACTCGTGCTGCGTGGCGGAGCAGAGCAATTTATTGCTGAAGTCGAGCGGAGTCTGCACGATGCTATCATGATCGTCAAGCGTGCCTTGCGCAACACGACCATTGTTGCCGGTGGCGGTGCTACCGAACTGGAACTCTCCGGTTACCTCCACCGATACGCCGACCGGAACGTACCCCACAAGCAGCAGGCAGTTGTCAAGGCATTCGCTAAGGCCCTTGAGGTTATTCCTCGACAGCTGTGCGACAACGCCGGCTTTGACGCTACAGACATTCTTAACCGCTTGCGGGTGGAACATTACAAGGGCAACACCTGGGCAGGTGTCGACTTTGACCACGAGGGTGTTAGGGACAACATGGCGGCCTTTGTGTGGGAGCCTAGTCTGGTTAAGGTGAACGCTATCCAAGCGGCCGTGGAAGCTGCTTGCTTGATTTTGAGCGTGGACGAGACCATCAGTGAGTCTTTCCCAATGCTTTGTGGTCTCTATCCCATGAATACTGGGCTAACAAATCTGCCGCAGAAAATGAAGAATCTGCTCCACCCCAGGCGCCTTCACGCGGTTTGCCCCCAGGCGCCGCACAACGGGCTCTCGGTGGAGGCCGAGGCCGTGGCATGCCGCGGCGATAGATTTCACGGTGTGGCCTGGGTGAAGGAAGAAAGAAGATGACGAAGTGTGCAACATAGGCTAAATAGTGCAAATACTAGAACGGCACCTCGGGTGCATCCTACCACCAATTTCATGATTTGAAAAGTTTAGGTAGTTCGAATGCTAAGCGCCGGGGTCGGTCACTGAAGAACCAAGGTACCGAAACCCAAAGGGCCCAAGCGGTATTGTGTACGGTCATCTACTACTAGTATGTGTCTACTCCGTACCATGTATCTAAATAATGGTAAGAAGGTGACTCGATGGCGACAACGATCTGACTCTGCTTAATCAGTCCCGCCTGGCATATACCGACAACATACGTGGAATGCGGCCTGTGGTGCCAGTGGCTTCTATCGGGGAACCGATTTGGGCATCAAGAGTCCACTATGGAGTGTGGAAAACAGCTATGATGAGGTTAGGATCTTCAACCTCTCCTCGTTATATTGTTAGTACTCCGTAGCTAAGGTAGATCTCGAATTTCACGTGGGCGGGACGGCGGGACGGACCATGAACTTTTTTTTTTTTTCAATCACTTGAATTAAGGTTGCAGGTGAGAGCGGATCTAGTAGGACTCCCAAATTCAAAATTTGGTTGTCGTCTAGTCTCAAAAGTCGGAGCAGCAAGACCCGGGGAATGATTGGATCCGACAGACCCGACCTGCAGTGATGGCACTAGTGAGACTGGGCTGGCTGGGAAGTCGGCGAGGCCGGCTGATGATTCCCGTCCAAGTCCAGGCGATCAACAGAGATTACCGAATTGGAAAGTGTTCATGGATACCTTAGTTAGGTTAGGCATCATACGTGTATCGTAAGCCACGGTATCGGCACTGGGAATAGGATCATTCAGTTAGTATATCTACCTAAGTACAGAGTAAGCTACTACTTATCTACTGATAGTAACCAGATACTAGTACTAGGTACTAGTAGGAGTAAGTACTTGTATCTTGTACCTTAGTACTCCGTGCCTAAAGAAAGACCCAATCGTTGGATCCATGTCTTCCCCACCTGATCTTTCAGTCTGCAGCCATCTTTTCTCGCCCGCTGTTTTGCTCCCATCCATCCATCATCATCTCTGCTTTGAGTCTGCGGACGGCCTCAGCACTGCTCATCCCTGTTTGTCTAAATTTTACCTTCCTTTCTTTTCCTTCGCTCTGGCCTGACCCCTGCCAGTCAGACTCGACCAGGCATGTCCTACTACCCTCCTTACTCCGGCGCGCCGGGCTACCCGCCGCAGCCTGCGCCGCAACAGTATCCTCAAAACTACAATTCCCCGCCCCCATATCAGTAAGCTTCCTGGAATCGCCCCCGCCCCGTCTTGCTTACCTGCCCATTATCAATCGCCCCTTTGTGCCTCGGCTTTGTTGCACTCTTCTATCGAACTTATTTCCGACATTTACTGATCTGAGAGTGACATCTCTCTGCGCAGACAAATGCATCACCATCAAGGGTCATACGGCGGTGGCTATCCCGGCCAGGAGTATCGTCAGCAACATCCGTCTCCTGCTAACCCTTACCAATACGGTCACCCTTCGCCTCAACCATATCCTCCCAGTAATGGCTACGGTGTACGTCGCTGGTATATTTGATAGAGTCTCGAGAAAAAAAGTTGTTGACATCGCCCGCAGCATCCTCCATCCGGATACGGCCCTCCTCCCAATGGCGGCCCCATGTACCATGGACGACGTGAGTGAGACCCAACGGACCGCTGTATACCCCTCTGACAATGTTTCAGAACCTCCATACCCTACCCAGCCTCCTTCTCATGGTGGTCCTCCACCTCCGCCTTCAAATCCCCAAGCCTTCGGCCATGGTGCGCCTCAGGGCTACAATTTCCAATACTCTCGCTGCACCGGCAAAAGAAAGGCCTTGCTGATCGGTATCAACTACTTTAACCAAAAAGGCCAGCTGCGCGGGTGTATAAACGATGTGCGCAACATGTCTACGTACTTGAACCAGAACTTTGGCTATGCTCGCGAGGATATGGTGCTCTTAACGGATGACCAGCAGAACCCGATGAGCCAACCCACAAAGGCCAACATCCTGCGTGCCATGCATTGGTTAGTCAAGGATGCACAGCCGAACGATTCCCTGTTCTTCCACTACTCCGGACACGGTGGACAAACACCTGATTTGGATGGTGATGAGGACGACGGATACGACGAAGTAATCTACCCCGTCGATTTCCGGGTGGCGGGACACATTGTGGATGACGAGATGCACCGGATCATGGTGAAACCGCTTAAGCCGGGCGTGAGGTTGACAGCTATCTTCGACTCTTGCCACTCGGGCTCGGCCCTGGATCTGCCATACATCTACTCGACGCAGGGTATTCTCAAGGAGCCCAACCTCGCCAAGGAGGCGGGCCAAGGATTGCTCGGTGTCATATCGTCATACGCGCGCGGCGATATGGGCGGTATGATGTCGACAGCGGTCGGATTCTTGAAGAAGGCTACCAAGGGCGACGAAGCCTACCAGCGAGCCAAGCAAACAAAAACCAGTCCCGCAGATGTTGTCATGTGGTCGGGAAGCAAGGATTCCCAAACCAGCCAAGACGCCCAGATTGCCGGCCAGGCAACAGGTGCGATGTCATGGGCTTTCATCAACGCTCTTCGCAAAAATCCCCAACAAAGCTATGTACAGTTGCTGAACAGCATTCGAGATGAGCTCGCAAGCAAATACTCCCAGAAGCCACAGCTGAGCAGCAGTCACCCGTTGGGTACGTATCTTGTTCCTGCTTAGTGGATTCTAGGGCTATTCTGACGGACCTTATTAGATGTAAACCTACTGTATGTTATGTAATGGATGGGACCTAATCATTGATTCCTGGGCTCTTTCCCTCCTTGCCCAACAACGTCGTGCAATATTAACCGATCCTTCTTCTTTTTTTTTTTTTTTTTTGGATGCGCAATTATCATTGGCCTAAAATATCCCTTTCCTGCATGCTTTGACCTTCTGTTTTTATGGTCTTTATTCAATTTGTGGTGCGGTGTTCGTTACTTGGGATCTCTTTACCTGTGCTTTTGGGGGAGTATATATTGCTGGCCGGGACCATAGGCACACACTAAAATGACTGAACCCATCCTCAGGGTGATTTGATACCTAGTCGATTAGTTTAAATGCAAACAGTTTTGTGTTTGTATGAATTCATAAATTCACTATTGCTAGCATAACTTTTTTTTCTCGAGTGCTTTGCAGCGACTACCACCTCTTTGGCGCATTTACAACGGTCCTCGAAAAGGAGGCACTAAACGTATCTTTTCCTTTCTTCCTCGATGTAGCGATTATACCAGTCCGATCCGTCACGGGCGTGGCGTTGATAATATTGTCAAACGCCTCATCTTCACTTCCATCCGCGGAGCCAGACTCCGCATCGGAATCTTCTAGTGGGCCGGTATGTGGACGCTCGATTTTCTCCGGCTGTGGCTTGTCCGGGAGGGATGGGTTCTGGAAGGACTTCGAGTTGAGGATTTTGGCTCGGATGGCGGCCATTTCAGCCTCATCTTCGGAGTCGTCGGATATAGCGTAGGGATCCTTATCTTCTTCTTCTTCTTCTTCGGAGCCGTCGTCTTCTTCCCCCTTTTCCTTGTCGCTGCCCTCATCTTCATCTTCATCTGAATCAGGTTGTAACTTCCGGTTTGTGTTCCCGACCGTCCACATATCGTCCACGCCTTCCGCCCGGCTGTCTTCGTACTCCTTTTCAATCTTCGCCAGCCATTCCTCTTCTGTCCGTTTGACATCCTCCTCGGTCTCGCATGCGGCATATCGCTTTAGAAGCTGCGAGTTGATGTCGAGGAATGCTTCCCCGTACCGAAAGTGTTTGAGGACCTCCCGGGCCCAGTCTTCGTGTCCGCAAATGTAGAAGCAGGCTGCTAGCGCCTCGACGCAGTTCAACCGCCATGGCTTCCCGTAGTTGACTGTGTTGGCGGCGATGAGGTAGGGTACTAGCCCTGGTCAGACTACGTCTCTTCAGACGTGCCAGGATCGAAAACAAAACGTACAAAGTCGTTCACATTTGCCCCCAATACGTGACCAGGGCACTTCCTTTACTCTCACCCAGGAACACTCCACCACTGCAGCGCCGTATTGCTCTAGCAAGTCTTTATCGGCGGGGGAGACGATTTTCTTCGCATTCGGGCTGGAAGGCCAAGCATTAATTCCTCGTTTCATTTTTCTCTTGACGTATCACCCAGAAGTTTGAACGTACGAGACAACCACACCCTGGAATTTCTGTCCTATCGCTAGCTCTCGCATCAGCCCGAACTGCATCAGCCGCTTTCCCGAGCATCGCTTCGGATCGCAATGACCGAGATCCCAGCAGGCGGCTCTGAATGGAGGCCTTGAGGCGCCGGAGTCGTTTTCGTCGCGGGGTACTGGGCGTGGGCGGGGGTTGGCGAATTTCTTGCCTCCTCGGGAGAAGTTGTCTTTCTTGTGGCGGACCATGGTATCCAAGAATTTTTTCGAGGTAGTCAAAACCGGCGAGATAAGATATGTATAAAGTGTTAACAGAAATTCGCAGGGGTAAAAAAACTTGCAAGAAGTAGTAGTAGTAGTATTAACTAGCAGCAAAATGCTTGAGCCACACGTGGAATCAGAGCTAAACGCCGCCGCCGACTCTCAAGTCTCTCCGGCCCGGCGATCCATAGTTGGTCCTCGCCCCAACTCCACCAACATTCCCTCCCTAACTATCGGGTCGCCCATCGTCTCAGCTCTTGAGAGCTCTCTCTTTCCTTCCCGGGATTCATATTTCCAAACAAATTCGCAATCTGCCCCCAATCGTCACTCTGGAGGCTGCTTCAGCACGGATGGCAGCTAGGGACCGCTTTGGTGGTGCCTATGCTGACCTAGGCTTCACCCCTCTTCAACGGGCAATTCGTACGTGTCCGCAGGGCTGCGGCAATCGAGTACACAATACCTAACGCATACACACCACAGGGAACGCCTGCGACCTATCGCATTACGAACCAAATCTCGCCCTCAACCTCGAAGTTGCAGACCTGGTCAATTCCAAGAAAGGCAATGCGTGAGTCGCACCTGGGCACCCGCCCAAGTGAAGCTATACGGCGAGCATGGTTCTCATTTCTGACGGGCCTAACTACACTAGACCGCGCGAAGCAGCATTCGAGATTGTCCGACTCATAAACTCGAGGAACCAGAATGTCTCGTTACTAGCATTGGCGGTAGGACACCTGCATAATCTCTTTGTTTTGCGGTCAGGCGCAGGACCGGCAGCGCAGTTGGCTGACGAGAACACTATCTTTTTCTTCTTTTTTTTCTCGAATTAGCTTCTGGACATTTGCGTCAAGAACTGCGGATACCCGTTCCACCTACAGATCAGCACGAAGGAGTTTCTAAATGAGTTGGTCCGCCGCTTCCCCGAACGGCCGCCGATGCGGCCCACAAGGGTCCAGCATCGCATTCTCGAGTCGATTGAGGAATGGAGGCAGACTATATGTCAGACTTCACGGTATAAGGAGGACCTAGGGCATATCCGTGATATGCACCGGTTACTCTTGTACAAAGGTTATGTGTTTCCTGAGATTCGCCGGGAGGATGCGGCCGTTCTGAATCCGAGTGATGTATGATCGGCCCTTTTTCTGGATTTGTTCCGTCTGAAAAGTTACACCGCGTACTGACATGAGAGGTAGAACCTGCGTTCGGCGGAGGAAATGGAAGAGGAGGAACGAGAGGCGCAGTCGGCTAAGCTGCAAGAGCTGATCCGGAGAGGGACACCGGCGGATCTACAGGAAGCGAACCGGTTGATGAAGGTTATGGCGGGATTCGACACTCGGCATAAAACGGACTATCGGGCCAAGGCGGCCGAGGAAGTGGCCAAGGTGCAGGAGAAGGCTAAGATTCTGGAGGAAATGCTACAAAGCCAGGCGCCAGGCGATCGGATCGCCGAGGGTGATGTGTTTGAGGTAGGTACGGCAGGAGTCTGTTGACAGATATAGTCTAACTTGATGAACTAGGAACTCGCGAACGCTCTCCAGAGCGCGCACCCGAAGATCCAGAAGATGTGCGAGGAGGAGTCGGATGACCCAGAAGCTGTAAACAAACTGCTGGAGATTAATGACAGCATACACCGTACCATCCAGCGATACAAGCTTGTGAAGAAAGGCGATCTGCAAGCGGCGAACCAAATCCCGAAGGGCACCTTGGGCACTACCACAGGAGTGTCGAAGAATGCAAACAACGAGTTTTCCCTGATCGATTTCGACCCGGAGCCCAGTTCCAATGGCGGTTCAGAGCAGCCGCAGGGACCGAGCTCTTTGGAGAATGATTTGCTTGGATTGTCGATTGATGAGCCTGTTCCCAGCGGTGGCATCTCATTAGGACCTAGTATGTTACACGACGTACTAACGCAGAAAACACCGGCTAACCCCCGGACAGCGAGTCCCCAGCCCCCGGCTCCCGCTCCCCAGCCACCTCAGAACTCCGCTGCATTTACGCCCAATTATGATATCCTGGGCTCGCTAAGCTCGTCCCAACCTCCGTCTAAATCGTCCACCCCGGTCCCCGGATTTTCCCAACCCCAGGTGACTGCGACGCCACCGCCTCCTGCAGACCCATTCGCATCATTAGTGTCTGCCAGCCCTCGACGCGCAAGCCCGCTCCCAGCCGGAAGCTCTACGAGTCCTCAACCTGCGGCACCAGCGTCGCTGCTTGACCTGGCTGCCACTGCGCCGAAAGCTCAAGGAGCAGAAGATGACGAATGGAACTTTACTTCATCCCTACCGGAAAGCAGTTCCCTACCCAGCAGCAACCGCGTGGAGGTACTGAACTCGTCGCTGAAGGTTGAGTTCTATGCCCGGCGCAATCCCCAGCAACAACGACAAATCCACATTGTCGCTCTATTCTCGAACTCGACGGGCCAACCGTTGAACGAGCTTCACTTTCAAGTCGCCGTAGAAAAGGTGAGGCCTCGCATCTCGCATCCTATCTTTCCTTGATCTCCACCCATCATGCTAATGTAGACTCCAGGCATACACGTTACAACTCCGCCCCCAATCAGGTCGTGACATTGCACCGTTGCAAACACACGGGGTCCGGCAGGAAATGCTCATTGACGGGATCGACTCGGGCAAGGGCAATTCAGTCAAGATCCGATTCCGAGTGTCGTACCGGTTGGCTGGCGAGGCGAAGGAGGAGCAGGGGATGGTGCCGGCTTTGGGGATCGCATAGACAAGCAGTGAAAGGGCTTTCTTTTTCTTTTTCTTTTTCCCTCCTTGTATTTCTGTATTTCTCGAATATTCTTCTTAGCCTGCATGTGTGTTTCTTGTCTATATGATGAACTATATTTCTCACCTCCAGGGTTGGCGTGCGGTAGTCCCTGCTCGGGTCCACTGGTATTCTATGGATAAATACATCATAACGATAGCAGACTAAGTACCGACTAGACTACCTAAGTAAGGGAGGCTGTGCTATCGGGCTTACGCCTCGGTGAGTCCCGACTGCCGAGTATTTCGCGAGGTGAAAGCTTCCAACTAGTACGGAGTAGAACTACTAAGGTCAGTCATGCAAACTCCCTGACAACCTTACTATCTACGACGGAGATACTACGGTTGACTTCCGTTATAGCGAGACATTCTTGGCCACATTCTTGCTATAGCGAATATACATATACTTATATCAGGTATTTGACCTGCCCCATAACAAGATAAGGAAATACGGTATCATGTCTTATCTTATCCCACGTGATCTGTCCTACCTATTTAGCCCAAACCAAGCCTAATTCCATTATATGGGTATCTGGTCAGATCTTATATCAGGTGTATGTGATTTGTATAGAATTTGATTTTCAAGAGTGAAGCTGTCTTGTACTACATAGTAAGATTCTCGCAATAATATCCGCGCTCGTTCTAATGGGCAGGCATGGTAAGTTGGTCAACCCGGAGCTGGTTGACCTTCGGAACCAATGGAAGTTCCAGGTCTCGGGAAAGAAGCCAGCTGATTTGCTGCACCTGCAAGGCAAGTGAGCCGACCTCAGGCTGTCACGTATGTACTCCGTGTAAGGTAAGGTAAGGTAGCTAAGTTTTCTCCCAAGGCTCAAGCTCTCTTCCAAGTTCCAAGGTTCGTCATGTGAACCGAGGGAACCCCGAATCCCGGAGCCGGACCCGTGACTCCTACGCCATCTATCCGATCCGTACATAGTACCTACCTACCTAACGGATACCAGCTGCACTCATTATTACTAGGTACTTGGCATTAGCCATTAGTATTAGTACCTTAAAATTATTATTCTTTAAGCAGCTGAGACAGGAAACAGGGACTATTACTGCCGGGTTATACAAGCATAAAGAACCTAAAGATAACTGGAACGATATCTCTTGGTTACTACTGGGTCTAGGCAGAGTCTAGAACTGGAAAATACCCTTCAGGTCCGGTCCCCACAAGTAAGGTAGGAAAGGGTCAAGGTATCCGTCGATCCGGAATTGAATTCCTGCATAGATGTCTGGAAGGATGGGATGGATGGAAATCGGTTACTACTACTACCACCTACAGTACAGTAGATAGCAGATAGCAGATACCTATAGACTCTATGATAGAGTCCCGAGCTCCAGCTCCAGCTATCCCTAGTACATGCCTACCTTAGATACTATGTGCATCAGCCAGACCACCAATGCTGAAGGTAAATATATATATGCAAATAAATACTTCCAGTCTGGATCAGAAAGAAGACACCTAACTACCTAGGTAAGTAGGACTCCGGGCCTCGTAAGCAAACTGAAGTAACTGAAGTAACCTACCCAAGTCGTCCCCGGTAAACCACTACCTGGGTACCTGCAAGAAAGCCTGAGATCCACCGGACCAGCCGGAACTGCCGCCTGCAAAGAGCGACTTCTCAGGTTCTCTTCTCAATAAAACCCCCCAAACTCGGAACCGGTCCAGCCTTGGAGGGAGGGGGCACTTTTCTCCCCTTCATCTTTGATTTGTCGGTGGTCTTGTCTCCGTGCTTCAGTCACCGTTGCAGCAATCTTAGTATAGTATAACCGGTATGTAGTACGGCACTAGAATTTGCTGGTTAAGGTAGGTAGGTAAGTAGGTAAGATAGGTAGCGGAACAGGCTGCGGGCCCCAGGGTGTTCGGTCCCTGGGGGAATAAGCTCGTACATAACAAACTAATCTACAGCACTGGAGCCGGTACCTAATGAGGTACGTGTTTGTACCTAGGGAAGATGGGGGGTGGGTGGGCTTCGAGACCGGCCGGCAGCAGGGGGAGTGCCGGGACGAGTTGGAAGGTCTGGTCTGGATCGCCAAGGGAGTATCTACCTAAGGTTGAGGTTTGAGATAGCACTGGGGCAGGTGTGATCGGAGTTAGAGGATCTCGGAAGAAGGCGGAGGGGAATGGGGTGCACTGCGGTAGAGGAAGAGGAAGGGGAAGTCAAAGTGATGGGTGAGGAGGGACATCAAATTCATTCCATCCTCAGATTGTTAAGGTGTAGCAAGAAGAAACGCATATATCCACATATATATTATGATAGTAGTAGTAGTAGTAGTAGTAGTAGTAGTAGTAGTAGTAGTTGTGCGCAAGTCAAGAATCGATCTGAACTCCTGGGACATCCTGAAGGCCAGTATAGTTATCCCTGCATTATCAGCGATTTCTGCTCGTAGAACAAAGTGTAGTGCCTGGATATGGTGCAAAATATAGGATTCCTGGCCCGCTGTTGAGTAATTCCTGCAGATAGATGCACTCTGTCTACTGAGTTCCCTGAACCACTGCAGTAGGCGGCGACTTTTCTCTCTGTCTCCTCAGGGCCGTCTCCCATCCATCGCCGGTCTCCCATCTACCAATCTCCAGCTGCAGGGTAAATAAGCCTAGAGGGAACCATGTATACACAAAGTGGCAACGGCATGACTGTGAGGAAAAACCTGGGACGGACTGGAGACCCTTCCCCCTCCGAGCCAAACCCCTCCTCCAAGTATCCATGTCCAATCAGGGTATCTCCGAACGTTTTCCAGGGTACCAGCTGTAGGCCACCAGGTTCAAGGGATCTACTTAAGATAAGTCAGGAGCAAAAAGAGACGGGAAAAATGGCAGGGAGGGCGAGCTGGTCGCATTAGCAAGTTCGGGGTAGAACATGGGGACTCGGAAGAACGCTTAGATAGCCATTATTATTATTGATATTATTTACTATCCGGGACAGGACGTTTTTCTGAGGACCGTCGGGTCTGTGGCGATCTTGCCGGTGGGGCACGAATCTCTCTGATAGCTTTTATCCGTTGCTCTGGAGCTGATCCTTTGCAATGGCAGTGGCAGTCAGTGTTTTGACAGGATGGGAGGCTTGAATAAGTTAGGGTTCACTTGCAAAGGGTGGACTTACAGAGTCTTCTTCACCAAGTTGTTCTGAATAATAAGGAAAGAAATCTTCAGCAATGGCCTACCTAGGGTTATCAAAGCCCGGAGAAAAGACAAATCAACTTTCCCTCATCTCATTCCCAGGGACGACAGGCTCTGGGACCTATGGGTCTAGACTAGAGGAGATCTGTCTGCTCTCTCCTGTAGGTTCGCAACTAACATCCTCGTAGTGAATGATTGGCGCAAAGTCTAAACAGCTGTCAGACCCATGGCTTCTGGAGAGCTGAAGCCCCAACATGCAGAACCACGGTTGGACCCTCCGATCTGATTCTGGGCCCTGGGCTTGGGGGAGGGTGAGTTTGGGTGTTTGAACTGGGGGTGGGATGCTCTCGCTGCGTTATTTAACTTGACCTTTTGCTCAACTTTCTTCTAAGGGTTCCAGTCCACTTTTTGATCTGCAGTATATTCTCTCCTATCCTATCCTGTACCATACTATACTACACTATCTGAGGTGACAGGAAGGATGTCACCCACTCCGAGCTTCGATGTCTCTGCTGCCAACCACCGCACCAAGGAGGAGAACCAAGAACGGTAGGTAGATATATCATCTTCTCTATTCCCAAATGCCCCCATAGATTGCAGTTCTAACTGGAGGGTAGTGCATTCATCGCCGCCTCCAGACGCAAGGATCGCAGCTTAGATGCTCGCATCGAGTCGGCCAACCGGGCCTCGCAGCTGCACAAACAGCGCACTGGCCGGTCTCTCCATATCACTCGGGAAATCGTCGAGAGCGAGGCCATGTACGAGGAGATCGACTCCAACTACCAGGCCAAGCTGCAGCGCATGATGCAGGCCCAGACCATGCAGCTGGAGCAGGACTTTGAACGCAAGCTGTTTGTGGCCATGCGCCGTGGCAGCAATCCGCAGGCTCTGCACCAACGCCGCGCTGCAAGCCTCGCGCATCAGGGACCGCTGCATGCCGGCCACAAGATGAGCCTCGATCTCTCGCAGTTGCGCGCCTCCCTAGCGGAGCCCATCACCAGCCCTGCTGGAAGAATGCACAGCAGCGCCATGGTCTCACCAGCGACCAAGTTCGCGGCGGCGTCACATCCGTTGACTGCCCAGGTGCCATCATCATCAGCTTCAGCTGCAGCATCAGCATCAGCATCAGCACCTTCATCCTATGTTGCAGGTCCTGCGACCTGGATGCGCCCACAACAAGCGCAGTTCGTTCCTGGCCCTTTTTCGCCCTCGCAGCACATGGGTGGCCTCCCGATGCCAACGCGACCGTTTCGCGACCGTCTCGCATCGGCGCCTACGATCCCCGTTCTGGCCCAGTCGACCAACAACACGGTGACACCGGGATCGACCACTTCCTCGGGTCCGGCTGGAGCAGACCCGTCGATTTCGACTCCTCGCGGTGTTCAACATTCCCGGGTCCGATCGGAACCAGTCGCCGTCGGCACCGTCCTCTTCCCCACTGCTACTGCTACTACTGCTACTACTGCTACTACTGCTACTACTGCTACTACTGCTACTGCTGCTGCTGCTGCTACTACCACTCCTCCTGTCTCCGCTACTACAACTTCTGCTCCGTCGTCTTCATCCATGTACACCATGTCCGGTCCAGACCCGCACTCCCCTGGTCCAGACCCCAGCTGCTCCTCTACCACCACCTCCGAGCTCATTTCCACCCCAGACCTCTGCCCGTCGCCCAACACCCCCGTCTCTGCCGTGTCCTGCGATCCTCACAATCTCTCGTCGGACCATCCCGAAGCGGGAGATTGGAACGCAAGCTTTCTGCAAGAGTGGGATCTGAATCTGAACCTACCAATGAACCTGAATGCGGGACTGGAGTCGTTTCCAAACGAACAACCCGCGGATCAGGATTTCCTTGACTTTAGCCAGTTTGCCTCGAGCTTAGACAACAACGACCATGGAGATGGTCATGGTCATGTTCATGGTCATGGGCATGGACATGGACATGGACATGGACATGGACATGCGGTAGCGCCCGCACATTGTCACGCGCAGGCTCACGCGCAGATGTCGATGCAGATGCATCTGCCGCTGCAGTTTGATCCCGTTACCATGCCTGATCTGGGCGAGGTGCCGAATATGGCAGAGTATATTGCCGGTTGAGTTGCATTTGTTTTCTCTGTCTCTGTTCATATTATATCCTGACGTGGTACAGCTTTATTTTTTTTTTTATTATTATTAATTCCTCTTTTTTTTTGTGCCTGTGTCTATATTTTCTGTTCTGTGTCTCTGATACTGATGCTTTATGTGCATGTACGACTGACTGACGGACTGACTGCTACTGTATCTCTATTGTTATTACTCCATACCATGTACAGAAATGTCGCCGCACTTACTTACTGAGGCCGGACCTGACCTGGATGGTCTACTTTAGTCTATAGCCCAGTCTAGCCTAGCCAGCTACCACATCATCCTATTCTCATAATGAGGAATGTGAAATGAGATTTATATGATCTGACAGGTACTTACTCAAAGCTCCGCCTCAGTCTCCACTGCATAGAATCTATCTACTTACCTACCGGGCTAGTAGGTCCTGCACCTGCACCTGCACCTGCACCTGCACCTGCACCTGCACCTGGCATTAAGTTATCGGTTATCCGGCATCCCCAACGGTCGAGTCGACAGGACTAAGATATGACCTGCATGAAATAATAATAAAAATAATAATAATAATAAAAAAAAGAATACGAAGGATGCAGGAGCATGACTGGACTAGACTGTATGACCTTACACTGAGGTAAGCGGCACCGACAGCAGCAGCTGAATCGAGCCGGGAACCTAATTCCACCTCCAGCTACCTACCTTACCTTACCTAGCGTAGTAGGGTAGTACCTAGACTAGTAGTAGGCGAGGCGGTTGTGGACTGGACTTTTGTTCGGATTTCCGAGCTGGACGGACGTACCCACCCTAAGGTACGGATAACTCCTCCACGAGTCGAGGTAACTTGCACGGCCACCTCATGGTATCTAGACTACTATAATGATAGAATCCAGAATGATGATTGAGTGACTTCTCGTGTAAACTGGTGCCTACTGACTCGTGTAGGTTAGGCAGACCCGCTGCAGGTCCAGACTCCAGACTCCAAACTGGGGAGTATGTTTTATCGTGCCCGGGGCCGGGGGCCGGGGGTGCCGGGCAGATGTCCCACTTCCGCAAACGGTAGTCTAGAGGGGATGCAGAAGGGATCCGGTCCAATCCATGCGGGATGCTTCAGGATCTGCACAAGGTGCATCCCATCTAAAGTTCTAAACTAGCCTAGCCTAAGCCCTATTTCAAACCCCGGAAGTACCTAAATACTCAGCTCTCTGATTTGTCGGCCGATACGATGTCAGATTGACGCCTTCCTACCTAGACTAGTTTCTACCCTGTTTGACACTGGACGGGTTCCATGAGGTTGGCGATTACTCTACCAGTACCGAGGTGGAGGTAGTCCAAACTCCAGAGAGACTGAGAGAGTGTACCGTAGACTAGCCTAAGGTACTTCAGGTAGCAGAGAGGGGGTCAATGCGGGCGATGCAACATACCTACCTACTACGTAGGTAAGACTACGTACTCTTTCCTGTCCCGGTGGGCTGACATAGTCATGACTGCTGCTGCATTGGTACGGGTAGCAGTAGGATTGTATCTGACTCTTTACTAACCTAAGATAGGTAGTTACTACTACTATCCATGTTAGGTAGTTAGGTACGAGATAGGTAGTGGGTCTGAGGGAGATGCTCAACTGTCAACTTGTAGGCTGAGCTGCAGAAGATTTCCAAGTCTAGATTCACTACCTACTACTTAGTACTTGGGGAGAGTACTACTGCTACAGTACTAGGTAGATACTGGTACTACTGGATCTTACTCCGTACTAGCAGAATAACCAGATGTGCCACTGCCCATCTACTATACCCCCTACCGAAATTAAAGGACGAACCGAGCAGACAGCTGAGCGGAGTTCGAATTCCCTAATCCTAGGTATTAGATAAAACTACATTGAGAATGGAATACAATCTACATAGGGACGGTCTACGGAGTATACTACTTTCCTCCGAGCGAATAATAATAATCAGAATATTATATCTTAATTTCCGAAATCCGAGCGAAAGGCTAAAGCTCAGCTCCGCCGTCCCTGGGCCTGGGTGGGTGGTCCGCAGGGCACTGCATCGGGGAACGTGGAACCCTAGCAAATGTAGTACTAGTGAGTGGGCTCGGGCTCCCTTACAGTTGGACCAAGGCTGGGGTACATATTTAGTGTGGAGACGCCAGTGGACACCAGTGACCACATCCGACAACTTCACCTTACCTTACCTTACCTACCTACCTAGGTATCTAGGCCTAACTACCTATCTACCGAGTGGCAGGGCCCTGGGTCTCTCCAATAATGAGACCAAATGGCAAGCTTAAGTTCCCACAGCAGTGCCCGCTTCCCGCTGCCCGGTAACTACTGACTGTAGTCTAACGGGTTCGGATTGGAGTTGTCCAATGTCAGGTGGCGTCGTGGCAGGAAGCTGAACTTCCCAGCTGAACTAAGGTACTCTGAAGCCTGAAGAGTCAGGACCACCTAGAGAGTGTCAGCAGCGAAGGTGAGGTCCCCACCTGCACCCGGATTCGTGGGTGGAGTCTGTAACCTCAGGTCGATACTCCATGTACCAGTCTACCTCGATAGGTTGGGAGGTAAGTAAAAACCTAACTTAACCTAAGTTAAGTTAAGTTACTCGCTAGCTGGAGGCGGGCTTAACCCAATGCAGAAAAAGCACGAGCCATCCATCCATCCAATGGATCCATCCCTCGACTACCTTACCCAGTCCTGACTTCTGACTCCTGTACCAGTCAACTATAAACCTTAAACTTATCAACACGCTTCGAGGTTTAGTTTTTACGTTACTTAACGAGCCAAACTAAATAATAATGTGTGGTAAAACCGTAAGAGTAACTCCCCTCCATCCATCTGACTGGTGGACTGGTGGACCCTGCGGAGCTAACTTTACCTAACTTGGACTTACTCTAACCGAGACCCTGGATCCGATTCTGCAAGCGGATGCTTGACAAGGTAACTAGGTTGGGTGGCTTGTACTTGGTAAAGGTTCTTTCTTTCTTTCTTCTTGCCTTTTTCCATAATCTGGAGAAAGAGGGGTTGGTTGAACTCACTTGAAAGTATACACAAGGGAAACTATAAGCATTCAAGGTACTGTAGGTAACATCGGTACTAGTAAACCTAGGTAGGTTAGGATGTCCAGGTGCAGGGGCATGTGAAAAATGCTACCTACAAATCTCTTTCTGCTTTTCTAGCGGGTGGCCTGAAGACCATCCCACTCAGGTACACCCATTTTGGTTGGCACAACATAATATACCTTCTTCATGCGACGTTTGTCTACTCGGGGACCATCATCAGGCTACTGACTACCTGCAACTGCTGTAAGTGGGTAGTCAGTGTCAGTACAAGGTTATCTAAATCCTGGTCGAAAACACGGCAACCAATCCAACCATGGTGCATTCGGTCTGCTTCTCTCTCGCTGGCGATTCCCGAGCCAATAGCCATACCCAGTATAGCACTGCACTTGGCAGAAGTGCAGTATCATGGTGCGGCTTCTTTGGGGCTCAAATGTGGAAGAACCCAAGGTATCGCTTGCATAACGGCTATTCTACTGGGCGACTGCCCTCATTGGCTACTCATATACAATATACTACCTAGGTAAGGTACCATGTGAATCAATACGCAAACAACAAGCAACCGCATGCAATTATCGACTGAATAATTCCCTCCCAACATCTCCGCTCCGTCGCACGCTAACGCTGGAACTACTGCTTCGTCGCCGTCGGCTACGGCTTTCCGCTGGATCTGCCGGACTTAACCCGCTGGCCCGCGCATGCAGGTTCAAAATGTCCGTCAGACTAACCACCCCCAGAAGACGCCCCGATAACCGCGCCCCAGGTAGAGACGATGCAGGAATTGAAGGCGCTCCGAGCGGTGGTGAACTCATGTATGGTCCCGGTGACGGGAAGTGAGGAGCGGGTTGACTTGCGTTCTGGGTAGCCGGCTGGGCAAGAGGCGCAGGCGGAGTTGGAGGCTGTGGCGGCGACTGCGGGTTCGGATTGCTTCCGGTCGGATGTAGCGGGAGGTGCCCCATTGAGTGGGAAGGAGTTGGAGGTCCTGATGAGGATGGAGATAGGGGATCAGTGATCCAGAGCCTGAGAGGTGTCAGTCGCGGCGATTAAATTAAATTAAATTAAATAAAAAATAAATAAAAGGAAGGAAGGAAGGAAGGAAACGAAAGGAAAAATGAGACCTACCGATGCGATCTAGTGGCTACGACTTTGGCCACGGTGTGCGCTAGTGTTGATCCCGGATGCACATGGAAAACAGGAAACGAATCCTTGCCATCCTCCAAGCCGCGTGTCGAGAGGATCACGGAAATAAAATGTGTGCAGGTGTTTCGAAGAAGAGGAAGCGACGACGACCTCGTAAGTAGCTATTCACAACGTCAGCTCGAAGCCTGCACCAACGGTAGCCTAATATACCTTGACATCGGTAGTCGATATGTTGCCAACCACATTGCTGTGATTGTCAACCACCGCCACAGACGATATCCCCTCGCTGTGCATCAGCTGCAGCGCATCACAGAGCGGCTTATCACCACTACACCGCGTTAGCCCGCGACACTGTATCAGTCTCAAGAGACATACTTGATAGAAATGATATGTTGGGATCCGATCTTGAGATCTCGTAATGACTGCGGATATAGCTGGTCAAGCACCGGAAAGCACCGCCCGTTCTCCCAGAGGAACTTGACAAGCCGGAACTGGCTGAATATGCCCAATACTTCGTTCTGTCGCTGTTCATCAACCACAACCACACGATGTACTCCACCACCGAATGTCTCGACAGCTGTCATCACACTAGCCGAGGCCGGAAGCGTCGTCATCGGTTCTTTCCTCCCAAGCTGTTTGACGTCCTCCATCGGGATCGGAATCCCCTCGTGAGCCTTGCGAGCAAGCTCCTCGTACGCAGGAAGCAATTCCTCGTCCGGACGAGTCAGCCCTGCTGCAAGTAAGAGATATGTGTTCAGATCATTGTAGTCAAAGGTCCCGACGGCTGTCTTGTCCTCGAGCTTCTCGCGGATCAACAGCACCGGCGCATCAGAATCAATAAGAATCTACCATCCACAGGCGCCATCAGCAAACAGTCAAAGTGAACTTGTGGACTGGATCTGTCTCACATTCGTAGCCTCCTCAATCCCAGTATTTAGTTCCACAAATCTCAAGTCTTCCGGGCTCACCAGCTCACCGATCGAGATTTCCCGCCAGTCTCGGCCGACAAACGCAGGATTCGCATTGTTTGGGGCCGGCGGGTTATCAATCAAGCTCTGTATAGCGGCTTGGGTGAGCGAGGGCTGACGTCGTGCACGCGGCGATCCGGGGGCGGCGCGGAGGGACTCGCTGAAGCTTTGCCGGTGTTGATGATTCGACGACGCGGGGGTTAATCGAGGAGTCCTCCCACCACTGATCGAAGGCGGGCGGGAGTCAGTGCTGGATCGGGGAGATGCTAGATTATTGGACCCATTGGAGCTCTCTATCGTTGCATCAAGCGACTGGCGGTCGGCCATGGTCCGTAGATGGTAATAAGTTGTTGCTGCGGGGAGACTTGTTTCTCAAAAGCGATATGCCCCAAGCAGAGCAGAACTCAAGAGACGTAACTCGGTTCGATAAGGATTATTCGTTTCACAGCGGAGAGCCTCAAAACAGCTATATGATCAGAAGCCAGAACGGGTTCTCTCACATGGGAAGTGATGAGGAGAGAGGGCCCGGGAACAGTTCCAGTTGAGCCTTCTTTGGATTGCCAATAACAACAGGCAACCACGCGCCATTGCGGGGAATCGACGGTCTTGGTTGGCGGGCACCAAGAACACCAATCACAACTGCGCTCGGGATCATGCTGATGCCTTACCTTTTGTATATTATCTATGCACTCATATCTAGATAGCTAAGATCGAAATAGCTCTCCTTTTCTGATTCAGGGGTTGGCTGAATATTAATGATAGGATGGATTGTTGGATGTATTATTGTTCTGAGGGATGACGGCGGACAGGAGCCCAGACCGAACCAGCAACATCTCCACGTTGGCAAAAACAAGTCAGAAAAACCCTTTGAGCACATCACCAATATCCATTGTACGATCTTTCATCACAGCCTTTCGAGGCTGCGATCCGTTCAATTGACTATCAGCAGCCCCCTCCTTTCGCTTCCTGTTGCTTGGTTCTGGATCCACTTCTCCAACTTTGAGCTCTGTCCGTTGGAGATAGATGGGAGAGTGGCAACGCGTGTTATTGGAGCGCCTCTTCTTCTGTCCGACTTGGAAGTCCAGAATCGGGGGTTCCACTGGCGCCAATTCCTCTCTCCTGGACCTGCTGCAAGTTGAAAGATAGAACTCATGGAGTTTGCTCGGAAAATGTTTCCGTTCTACCACGGTCCACTCATCGACCTCGTTGCCGTACACCGCGGACGCGATATCGTCACAGCTGTCGACGACAACGAATTGCAAGGCCGGTAACGCTCTTAGATAGCGGAGTGCCACCTTTGACAAAGCCCTCTGGTGCTGTAAGATCAAGAGCCGTAGATGTGGGAACGCTCCAGCCGTCTGTGCTAGCTCACTCCAGGTGCGGATGATCCGGTCAGTCAGAGCCGTCACTGGTATGCTAGGTTCTTCGGGAGGTACTCCGCGGCGAGGAGGAGGCGTAGCGATTTCTAACGCCACCAAGTTCGTAATATCAGAGATCCCCACCAGCTCGGGTACCCGGGCATAGGATGTCCCTAGGGTCAAAACAACCAGCCAGCTCAGCTTATCGCTTTTGACTAATTCCAAGTACTCCCGCATAGAGACCCTGGGGTTCTCGATATTCATTGAACGATAATGTTCGAGCTCTGAGAACTGAGCCGGATAAGCAGTAGCAAATAGCTTCCACATATGTAGCGTGCGCTTTTTACTGCAGGATTGGATGTGAATATGGTGACCATAACCAATGATCTCCCGGCACACTTACCATCTACCTAGGCAATCCCAAAGGTAACTCGCCAGCCGCCACGGTACGTTGGCGAATAGAGACGCGGTCAATCTCCTTTGATCTGATAGAACACCTCTCATAGCCAAATGCATCAGCGGAGATGCTCCTATTGGACTTCCTTCCTCCCATCCTGGAGGAAGATAGGGAGATTCGTGAATCCATGCTGCACCATTCGTGAAACGGCTAGGAGCGGCAGAGGTAATCTCTGTGTATACCTGGCCACTCGAGTTGTCCACTTTTCGAATACTCGTCATCACCGCTTCACTCAATGCTCAATATGCACAGGACGACGTCAGACATCCAGCCTATACTCGCCGTAGGCTGTAGCCTCCGGCGAAGACGATCAATGCCTGAGACTTCTAGTAGCATTTAGTGACATAAACCTATCAACGCCGGACCGAGGATAGTCGTAGCAAGTGACATACTGTATGAGCGAAAGAGAAATCCTCTTAACTGTGGGATTGTTGACAATTATTTCTATCTCGCCGGCAACGCGCCGATAACGGACTGGAAGTTCACGTGATGAATACTTCCCTTTTTGGCGAACCAGATTCTTTTCGACGAGGCTTCCCTTTCGAAACTTGTCTACAACCGACCAAAGCTCTAGCAATTATGATCTGAAAAAGTCGGAAATAAAAAGAACTTGTGGGGCCAGGCATAACGAGAGACCCAGGGGAAAATTCAATCAGAACAAGATGCAATTTGTTACTTCAACAACACCTGACCATGATGGACACTGACACCAGGACGACGTCGCCTTTCGAATTACCAGGAACATTTATGAATAAATACTCTTTCTCTGGCTTGACTTGGCAGGAGGACGTAATGTCACCTGAATTGTGAAGCAGCTGTTTCTATTCTCTCACGCCGATAACTCTACCTATCACTACCCTTCCCCTCCTACGAAACCGGGTTCCGAGGGTATTACGTCTAGAGATTTGGCGGATCGGGCTGGTCCTTGCTGCGCACCGGAACAACAACTCACCTACGAATATTAGACAGCGGTTCCTCGATACTGTCAGTTCCGGGACCCGACCAAAACGCGGAAAAACCCCCATCATCCAAAAACAGCTTCAGCCAGCACGGATCGAGAGGCCTTAACGACCGAGATAAATATCTTCATTATACCTTAACTCGGAAGGTCGTGTCGATCCGTGAGGCGCCTGGTACTGGGCTGCTGATTCTTCATAGGGTCACAAGCGCCGCAAGGCTGACATCGGCAGGCAGAGGCGTCACGGGACGTACGATGGCACCCTCTCTATTATATCGGTTAGGGTCGAGCCCGACAAAGGGCACAAATTATTTGCCTTGGTCCAGCTGACTCATGATTGAAAGGCAGAGTGACTCAAACCTGGCTATGCCTCGCACAAGGAGACTCACTGCCTCGCGACTTGGGGCTTTGCAGGATGCGAATGTAATGTAGATCAGGCGGGCAATTCACCCCAGATCTTGTGGATATATAAAGTCACAATCCGGGGAGTTGATCAGGATGACCTTGTTGAGTTCAAGTCTGTCTCCTTTTTTCTGATCGGACGATCCCCAGACCATACGGATCCAGATCTACTACTACTACGCCCCTTATCTGCTTTGCGGGGTACGAGTCCGATCCTCCTAAGCCGAAGCGGCTGAATTTAGAACGAACGCAAGCGCCGCGCTATATAAGAAATGGGCTCTTCCGCTGCTCCGACCAAGGGTTCTACCGTCCCACAGAAGTTGGAGTCCTTTTCGCACACTTTGAAACGATACTCCAGCATGATGCGCATTGTTTCATCCACGTTGCTGCGACAGCCTTCGCAGATGACAGTTACCCACCAGCATACGGTCTGGTTGATGGATAACACTGCTTGGAGACACCCAGCTTCGCATGTATCGGGCGAGCCCCATTCATGGCGAGTAGAGGTCGTGGCCTGCGTATTCCGGAAAAATAGTCGCCGGGATATGAGCCATTTGGTTGCAGTGATCGCAGATCTCATTGGACTTGACGGAGAGTTAGGCACAGAGAAGGAAATTCGAAATCGTATCGCGCGAAGGCTGCAGCCTTTTCTATACCATGTCGTGCCGGACCACTCGTTGAGGCTGGAACTGCCCCTACCGAACCATACCACTCAAATCCACCAGATCGGCCCCACAGGAGACAATGGAATCATATCACAGGTGATAAACACTGGTGTCCGACAGATTGCAGATGGAGTCCGGGTGCGGTCCCATGTCCGGGGGCTGAGAGACAAGGCATCGATGGAGACCACGTTTGCCGGCCCCGATGGCTGGCTTGTCATTTCTGATATTGATGACACTATCAAATATACCCAGACGTCAGATACCACAGGGATCATCCGCACGACCTTCGCTGAAGAACCGAGGCCCATAGCGGGAATGCCTCAGCTGTACGCTCGCCTTGAAAAGCACTTTGAGCCTGTCTGGTTTTATCTTTCCGCATCACCCTACAACCTATATCCCTTTCTTCGTGGGTTCCTTCGCGACCATTTCAGCCCGGGAACGCTTATACTTCGAGATACATCCTGGTTGGATATCAGCGAATTAGTCAAGTCGTTCACTGTTAACACTATGGAATACAAGGTCGACCGCATTAGGAAGATCCGACGATGGTTTCCGCATCGGCGAGTAATCTGTATTGGGGATTCCACCCAAACGGACCCTGAAGCGTACGCGGAGATCTACAGACGACATCCCGAGTGGATCCAAGCAATTCTCATCAGAAAAGTTATGGATGTCCCTCGTATGGAGAAACAAAACTCGTCGAAAAGATTCGCCGAAGCCTTCCAAGATATTCCAAGGCACGTTTGGAGGGTATTCGAGCAGCCGAGAGAGCTTCACAGTGTGCTTGATGAAGTTAGAGCGAGAGATAGCGCAAGATTCTCTCCTTGAGAATTCTCTGGAGAACAAATTGCGGGTATAGTAGCCAATGCCAACGTGGTCTCTAAATTGCTGAGACATGGAACTCGGTTACTGATCCGAAACGGCTGTTGAGGGTCTTACGTCAATGCAACGTCTCAACGTGGCGAACCCCAGCAGCAACTGCTACCATCCTCAGCTTATATCGAACGCTTCCGTAGAGGGCGGCTTAAGAGATGAAGAATACACGAACGTGAAATAACTGCAATTCTGGTATCCGTCAAACTTTATTTTATCACTTGCATCCCAAACTACCGAGTTGGTACGTCGCAACAGCTGGCATCTAGATCTGCATCCTCCCCGGAAGGCTTCGGTCGCTGCGACTAAACACAACAAAATGAAGCCTGCAAAGCGACTCTCTACGACAATGGACGAACAAACGTTCGTCCCAGATACCATGAGGGCTTTATACTGGTGTCCCGCCTCCACAGCGCTTCGAGATAACACTTCTTTGGAACACCCCAGAGTGGACTCGGAGGTGGTTTTCGATACCAACTTTCCCACACCGAAGCCGTCACCATGGCAGTACTTAATCAAGGTTCAAATGGCCGCGTTTTCGCACGAGGAGCTTAGGCTAGAGAAGGCGCTCAACCCGTCAAAGTCCATCCCGCAGGTTCCCGTGCACAACTTCTGCGGCACAATCATCAGCACCCCGACCAAGGACCACGAAAAACCAGACGGCCCCAAATTCAAAGTGGATGAGGTCGTCTTCGGACTCATCGACTACTCGCAAGATGGTGCAGCAGCCGATTATGTTCTAGCAACAGAGGACGAGATCGCCCAAAAACCCAAGAATATATCCGCCGCAGAAGCAGCCACAATTCCCTTGCCTGTCCTCACAGCCTGGCAAGCCCTTTTCAAGTATGCCGCCATCGACCCTTCGAAGACCAATGCCATCGGCCGCGGCAGCCTGCGCGTTCTCATTACAAACCCGCTTCCTAGCGAAGTCGGCATCCAAGCCTTACAGCTTCTGCGATCCCAAACCCTGTTCAACCGCTACCGTCCTTGGATTTGCGCCACCTGTACCTCAGAAGATGCAGTAGCCACCCTCCGCAACAAGTACAGTGTTGACGAGACTGTTATTACGCCCGGATCCGTTCCTGAGGATTACGACCTCAACTCCGTCTTTCGCAATAACAAATGGGACCCCGTTGATGTCGTTCTCGATTGTACAGGTGAAAACCTTTTCGTGAAAGCCAACAACCCCACGATAGTCAAAAATGGCGGCCACGTCCTTACTGCTGTGGATGCGAACCCGGTCCTAGATGTCAATCCGACAACCGAATTGAATGAGAATTCAAAGAAAGGCGGCCCTGTCCCGAAATTCGTCTCCGTGGAACCAGACGGTGAGACTCTTGCTTTGATCGTGAAGATGGTCGAGGAGAATACGATCCGCGGACGGGTGGGGTCTATCATTGACCTAGTGGATGGGGCAGATTGCTTGAAATCCGATGCTGCCTGTGGCGGAAGACAGGGTGGAATCCATGTATTCCGGGTGAATCCATCATGATAGTTAATCCTATTCACGACAACCCCCGCGTCTCATATTGAGCACATAGAATCCTGTATATTATAGCTGTCCTTCTGTTTCACCTGTATAATATGACTTTCATCATTTGCATAATTGCATTCCCGCCGCGCCTTCAATCCCAACTACAAGATCATAGCTGCTCAGCTACTTCCTAAGTCTCCCACTTTTGAGATAATCACAGTATACACTGTACCTGATGACTATACCACTGTGACACACCCTGTCTCAATAAGACCGCTTTCTGATATACTTAGTCTAGGACGCGCATTTATGAGATTTGATCCTAGTACGCGAATATATCTTACGCTCACTGAAGTCAATGGAAGAATATTTCACGAACGGAAAAAGGGATGACTTTCATACAGTAATACATTCGGGTCGCTTGCGCTAGCGGATTCATATTATAGTAAACAGGGGTCCTTGCCAAACTTTCCTCATACGCCGACTATCTCAGATAAAGAATGGGACTTTCCGGGTCCCGGGGCATAAACAATGTTTGCTGGTGTGCTTGAGGACAAGAATATGGACGGCTAGAATAAGATTATTGGCAATAGATAGAAAGGAAAAGAAAACAAACTGAAAAGGTACTCGATGGAACGTCTAGAGTAAAGAATCGAGTCTGGTGAAGACGCTCAGACAGGCCGCGACAACCTGGGAAAGGTAAGTGTTAATGGCGAAGGCTTTTCTTCTTCTTCTTTTAAAGTAAGAGGGGTTTTACCTCGAGTTGAAGCTCCTTGTCCTTGCCCCGGTTCACTTCGTCGTTAATGGCTTGGGCCAGGTTGGCTCCAATGGCCTGGGAGCCGCCAGGGCGTCGCGAGAATGGCCACTGAGAGTACTCGGCCAGGAGTTCATCCACCTGCGCAAAAGCTCTCTCCCGAGCTTCATGGCTCATCGTGACCAGCGCGTTCTCCAAGACGTTTGCTGCATACGCGGCACATACCATGGTGACTGTGCGCAAGTACCGGAACTCGACGTCTTCGGGAAGCCATTGGTTGGCGGGCAGGATCACAGTGCGACTACTACAGATATTGCGGACTCGACGGTTAAGATCTTCTTTAGCGCCGCCGTCGGCGACGGGGTGGGTGGCCATGTCGAAGAGTAGGAAATTGCGCTTTTCGGTGCGGAGGATGCCCTTGTCCACAAGGCCTTTCGCGAGGCGCTCGCGCACTTGTTTCAATTGGTATCCAATCTTCATCAGGTTCCAAGTCTCGCCTGTTTCGATTCGCATCGCGGTCAGCACACTGTGCAGGTGCATATCAACTGTGGGACCAAGACGTACCGCTCATCAGATCGATCCAGGAGTTCACACTCATCTTCTCGCTCGATTTCATCATTTTCAGCGCCTCGTCCAGCAAGACCTCTCCCGTCAATGTGTCGTCAATCACTTCAATCACTCGGTCGGCTAGGGGGAATCGTCGCCGAGACGAATCCTTTTGCATGCTCACCCGACCGCGGAGTGCTAGTTCGATGACGATGCATCCTCGTAGGGCGTAGGAGATGTTCTCGTTCCAAAAGGACAAGTAGCCCTGCGCAGATGTGGAAGGACCCGTTAGCCCACTGTCCATGTCGCGAAGGCGCAATTTACTCCCGGGTGAAATCCGCAACTCACCTGTTTATCTTTTAGGCCGAGCAGAAGCACCTCCTCCATGAGAGTAAGTTTCGGCTGTTTGCTCCGCTCTTCGGTTTCGCTGATATCTCTGGGATCGAAGGCGATCTTATGGCCATTTTCTGAGCTCGTGTATGACGTCTCGGGGACTCGGTTGTCCATGGCGGAGCCATTTCGAGAGACAGGGGATGAGACTCTGGTGTCATCGTGATCATCGGCGCCAGTGGCTCGACCGCCACCTCTCCGGCGAGTCAAGCCCCCAGCTGAGGCCATTAGGATAAACGAAACTGTGTGTCGGGAGTGGGGTGTGGAAGCAGAGTAAGACTGCCGATAGTATTCGAGCTGCAGCGTCTGTCACTATCGCATAGATCGTGAATTCGATTCGCCGTGCCTTGGCGAGTTTAAGTTTAATAAAGGCCGTTGAGTATGGGCAGAACGCAGGCCCAAAGGGCAATAATGTGGCGTTATTATTATTAGGGGGACGGTTGTGAAGCAGAGGAGTTTGGAGTTTGAGGGAGTTGAGAAGGAGACAAAAATGATCCGCCCGAGATCTGAGTTGAGATCAACCAGGAAGAAACGGCAGTCCGGGACGAGCTGACGCCGGGGTTGCACCGAAGCGATGAATGTCTTGTCAAACGAAAGGGATTGGAATGAGCTATAATGGCAGCTCGTATGCTGGATTTCTTGCAGCAACGATGGCAATCGTGACCAGAACCTTGAGGCTCGGCCAAGTTGTCGGGCTAACTATCTGGCCCCAACGCGTGCCCCGGTGACGGAAGCTTCAGCGACTAAATCATCGGCACACCGTATCTTGTCTGAACCGAACTACCTACCTATGCAGTTTAGTTTGTCTCGCGCTACAACCAGAAAAGCTGGTGGTGATCTGGCCAAGGGGCTGTTATCGCAAGATAGGTATTTTTTTTCTGTAGCAACCCCGGCCCTTTCGAGCTGTCCAACTATACCGATCATCGGGGAATCCAAAATCAATCGAAACTGCATTGAAAGTGATATACACGATATGGTAAGGTGGAAAAGCACCGACATGTATCAGCATACAATTAGCGCCACACTACCCAGATACTCCAGCTCTAAAGAGTCCTGCATAGATGCCCGCCAAAACAACCCCCGTCGTTTTCTATCTAGCCCCGCAATCCTCCCAAGTATCGCATTAAGTAAACATTTAGTGGGCTATTGCACTGTCAGTTGCGAAGGTTGTTATGTCAAGACGGGAAAGGGCTTACCGTCGGGCTGAGCCATGATGTACTCAACAGCCTTGTCAACTGTGAGGCAGGTCAGTATCGATGCAGGAGAGCTGATTGACTTTTCTCCATGATAGATAGAGACACTTACCGCTGTGGATAGCGTCGGCCTCCTTGTCGGGGATCTCAATGCTGAATTCCTGTTACAGAATGTCAATATCAATACATTCCCAGAGCAATTGCTGTGCTAGACCATACCTCCTCAATGGCCATCACAACCTCAACGGTGTCCAGGCTGTCAAGTCCAAGGTCATTTGAGAAGTGGGCCGTGCCGTTGATCTGTGTCACTCAAAATGTTAGAACGATCGCCTGTCACCGGTCAGGGCGGGGAAAAATATAGCAACGGACCTTGCTGGCATCGGTAACCTGTTTGAACAAGATGTATTAGTATCTTATGCCCGTCATTTATTATAGCTTCTCCATTCATAGTAAGGCCTGAGGAATGCGATTGACGTACCTTGTCAAAGTTCTTCAAGAGGTTGACTATCCGGCCCTCGACCTCGTTCCTGTTGAGACCGGCAGGAGCGGAGTAGGCGCGGACAGCCTGGAAAGCGAAGCGAGGAGCAAACTGGGCAGGGCGAGCCACGGGGGAGCTACGGATCTGGAAAGCAGCCTGAGGCTTGATGGCACGAGGCACAGAGGCCCTCAATGAGCGGACAACGGCGGAACGGAACATGATGACGGTAGGGAGAGGGGCGATGGAAGTGCCTAGTTGATATTAGAAAAACCGCCGAGAAGACGAGGGGATCAAAGCGAGAGATACCTTAGCAAGAAAATAGAGGGCAGCGAAGGGAATTGCTTGATGGAGCTTTTGACTGCAGGTCACTTGGAGAGATGAACCTGAATTTGGCGTTGCGGCTTCGGGGAAAGCAAAATCCCTGCGAACAGCCAATCACCTGGCGGCAGAAAGCAATGACCTAAGCCACTGCAAAACCACTCCGGCAACCACCAACTTCCAACTTAGTGATTCTCCAGTCCAGCTCCGGTCGTCCCCTCCTCCCAGTTGACCTTCCCCTCACTCTCTTCTTCGCCTTGCGATACACAGCCATGGCCTCCTTCGGATCCGCAGCGAGGTTACTAGCCTACCGGCGGCCTATGCCCTCGGTCCTCTCCCCATCCTCCTTCGTCCCGGCCGCAAACTTCTCTTCCTCGGTGAGCCGGGCAGCCACACCAGCTGGTCCTCCCCAGCCCGGCTTCCGTCTTGCTCCTCCGAAGCGATGGGATCAACAGTCTGAGACTTCTCTGGACAAAGCCAGCAAATACTTCCTTATGGCGGAGATCTTCCGGGGCATGTACGTCGTCTTGGAGCAATTCTTCCGACCGCCGTAAGTCTACCTCGCCAACCTTATATTGGATATTGTCAAGAAAACGGAAGCGCGGTTGTCTACAATAATGATTGGACGCGCTGCATCTCTGGTCTGGAAGGTATCCGCTGACGCGAACTTGTCTAGCTACACCATCTTCTACCCCTTTGAAAAGGGCCCGATCTCACCTCGTTTCCGTGGCGAACACGCTCTCCGGCGTTACCCCACTGGTGAGGAGCGCTGCATTGCATGCAAACTCTGCGAGGCTGTCTGCCCCGCCCAGGCCATCACCATCGAAGCCGAAGAGCGTGTGGACGGAAGTCGCCGGACGACCCGTTATGATATTGATATGACCAAGTGTATCTACTGTGGCTACTGCCAGGAGAGTTGCCCAGTCGATGCCATTGTTGAGAGTACGTTTGCACATTATATCGTTGTACTACCGCATTACTAACACGCGACACCATAGCCGCCAACGCAGAATATGCCACGGAGACTCGCGAGGAGCTGCTGTACAACAAGGAGAAGCTCCTCGCTAACGGTGACAAGTGGGAGCCTGAGATTGCTGCTGCTATTAGAGCCGATGCGCCTTACCGGTAAACAACTACGTTGTCTCATAGAATGATATCAAAACGAAAATCAGTTCAAGACGAAAAGTCAGCTTTTCGGCCAGACTATATGCGTGGACACGTCCTGCCGCTGGTCATTATCTTCCCGATTTGTACATACCATACCTACCTCCGTCAGCCTTTTTCCTTTTTGCCACATGTACCCGATAGATCCGTGGCGGTGTCGGATCGTACCTTGTTGTCTTTCTGTATCAGAGATGTTAGCAGGGATTCTGTGTTTTAATAGTGTTTAGGGATTCAATTCAGCCGTATATTTCCTTTATGTTTCCTTTATCTTTTCTTTATCTCTCAAAATAATCACCTGCTTGTTCCTCAGCAGAGTGCTGTTCTGGAATCAAGGCTATGAACTGTCCGAGTGTCAACTCTTTAAGTGCATACTATCTGATTACAGCGTACTACTAGGATGACCCTGAAAGAACTCTGTAGATTGTATCAACAATTCCGCTGCCAATGCATATGTGCACAAGAAATGGTCAAACACCCAGGGAAACCACCCAGAACACCGAACTTCCAGTGGACGCACTCCTCGATTTTTGGATTCCGCAACATCAACCTCCCCAGTCTCCCGTAAGTTGGGAGGGAGAAAACACTCCGGCCACGGGGAAGGGTATGCACATTCATCATTGGATACAACATCCCAACTTATATTCATTTCTTCTTCCCCCCGCTAACCTTCGCCTTGAAGCTACCTTCAAATCCAGGCCGGGGTTTCCCCTTGCCTGCTCCGCCGGCGGCTTTCTTTCCACCAGACTTCACCCCCCTCTCTTCTCGTCGCTTGCGAAGATTCTCCTCGCGCTTCTGCTGTCTCATGTCCTTGCTCTGCTTGACCGTATCCAGGCGTTCCTTCCACTCCCGCTCTGAGCGCTTCTTAGCGGATTCCTTGCGCTTCAGGGCCTTCTTGAGGAGCGAGGTGTCGTCGCGAACTCGTTCTCCGTGTGCGCGCTTCTTAGCATTAAGCCACATGTCTTTCTCTTCAATGTCGGCGCGTTTCTCCTCGTCCAGAGCGGCAAGCCGGGCCTTTTTGGCCTCGGCCGCTTTGAGGGCAGAAGCAGGGTCTCGGGGACCATGCGTTTTTGGCTTCTCGCGCACGTTTGTGAGCGTGGGGTCGGTGATCTGGCCGTCGGAGAAGACAACGCGGCCGAAGGCGTAGTTTCCTGAACCGACTGAGTCGGCAGGGGACCGCGGCGAGGCAAGAAGGGAGCCCGAGCCTCCGGGTGAGAACCGTCGAGCTATTTCTTCATCTTTTGCGCGCTGTTCCGCTTCTTTGGCTTTTTGACGTAGCTCTTTCTTGTGGGCCTTCCGTTGCTCTGCCTTCTGTCGTCGGGCTTCAATCAGTTCTTGTCGGTTTCGAGCTGGCTTGCCGTTCAGGCCATCTGCATGACGGGCTGCCCGCAGCTCATCCAGGCGTTTTTGGAGGCGTTGTCTCAACTCGTCGGGGGTGGGTTTGAGTGGTTTGGGTTCGGAGGATGAAGGTTTGGTGGCGTCATTGGGAGGGACGATGGATGATATGGAAGAACTGCCTGATTGGAGATTTGATGTATCGAATTCCGGTGAGTGTGGAGTTGAAGAAGCTGAGTTATCCTCGTTGAACTCAAGAGATAATCCTTCGACCTCGGCATTCACCTCACCATCGTCGTCATCATCAGACTCTTCGGCTTTTGAGGCTGGGGTCTGCTTAACAAGCTTGGAACTAGCACCCTCCGAGCTCGTTGCGGCAGTCTCTGGTGCAGCGTTCTTGCCTTCCTCAGTGCGCTTGTCTTCTTCTTTTGCCTTTCTAGACGCTTCCTTGGCCTTCTTCTTCTCTTTTTGGTTCTGCTTCTTCTGCGCCTTCTTCTCTTCCTTCAACTTCTTACGGGCTTGCGCTTCTTCTGCCTTGTTATCAGCAGCATCATCCGGATTCGTAGAGACCTGAGCTTGCTTCTGCTTTTTTAACGCGTCACCCCGCTTCAACCCCTCCTTCGGGGCCTCTGAGCCCAATTCACCATCGTCGGAAGACTCGGCGTCCTCTTCCTGCTGCTCCTCCCGTTTACGCTTGCGCGCCTTTTCATCCATCACATCTTTTGCAGTTTTGGCGGAATCAGGATCCAGTTTCGCTCGTTTGGCTTCACGTGCCTCTTCTTTTGTCTGCTTTTTCCGTTTCCATTGATCCTATTGCGATATTCGAGTCAATACCGAGCACGTGAGCGGACATGGATAAGAGACGCAAGAACAGAATAAAGCCTCATGAGAATGACTCTTTGCACTGGGAAGAAGTAAGACCTACAGTGCCATCTTCCCCATAGTAGTATTTCGCAGGTATCAATGAAAGCAAGCCATCGAAGGCCTGGGCGTGGCTTCGCAGCCGTTCCTGATTGAAGAAAAAAGTTCGTCAACCTTGGAATCAGGGAAGAGAATAATGTCTGAGTATCATACCTCGATATCAGCCATATTGCTCTTTCCTGTGACACTGTGATCGCGAGATCCGAGGGGAGACACAGCTAACACCGGACCGGGACGTACAAAGATTCGTCACGACGAGTCGGTCGAAGGAACGAAAACCGCGATATCTCGAAAAATTTGGGTGGGCGGGTGAAATCTTGGCATTGACTTTCTCCGCTTAAAATCTATTCGGCAGGCGGTGAGAAGTCAACTCATTAGGTATATTCTACTCGCCCCAGTTTGCTCCGGGCTCGGAGTATGCACACCTTCCAAGATTATGTCAACTGTCTTCATACGAAAAGCGAAAGCATTAGAATTCCGTTTGCATCTAATATGTTTCCTTGCAATCATGGTAACCGCTGTCTCTTATTCTTTTATGCCGAGAGAATGTCATTCAAGTTAAGGAAACAAAACCTGTGTGACTCGAAATGAATCATAATCGTCACTCCATCTAAGCCCGAAATAAACCGAGATAGTCAAAACTTTTGCAGCCAGCTACCAATAGATCCCGGGATATGCAGGTCATATGGTAGAGGTCGAAGACACAAATAGAAAGATGGCAAGGAAACACTCCGGCTCTGGTATCTAAGTCAAATTTATCAAGCTGTTGAAGGTAAAAGCCGACGCCTCGAAATCGCCCATTTAGTTACTTAGTGGGTTCCATTGGCGCTTTTTGACTTGAGAGCAGCCCGTCTGGCGCGGACACCGTCGGCAAGATCCTCCAATACCGTTACGGTGGTCTCCCAGTTGATGCAGGCGTCGGTGATACTGACACCCTTGGCGAGTCCCGAAGGTCCCTCCGGAGGCACCTTCTGGTTACCTTCGTTGATGTTAGATTCGATCATGACACCGATAATGGCATCCTGACCCTCACGGAGCTGGTCGGCGATCTCCTTAGCGACGAGAGGCTGATTGCGATGGTTCTTGTTGGAGTTGCCGTGGGAGCAGTCAACCATGACAACCTCACGCTGCTTCTTGCCGCGCAGGGACTCACGGGCATTCCGGATGCTCTCGCGGTCATAGTTTGTACCCTTGTTCCCACCACGCAGGATGACGAAGCCGTGTTCATTGCCCGAGGTCTTAGTGATGGCGGCGAGTCCCTGCTTGGTGACACCAAGGAAGCGGTGGGGGTGGGCAGCAGCGCCGATGGCGTCGATAGCGACGGTGAGGTTTCCATCTGTGCCGTTCTTGTAGCCAATGGGGAAACTGAGACCGGATGCAAGCTCACGGTGTAATTGGGACTCGGTGGTGCGGGCTCCAATGGCTCCGAGAGAGATGAGATCGGCAAGGTACTGCGGAGAGATAGTATCGAGCATCTCACTTGCAATGGGCATGCCCAGGCCTGTGAGATCGGCATAGAGTTTACGGGAGACACGGAGACCCTTGTTGATGTTGTAAGACTCGTCGATGTCGGGGTCATTAATCAGGCCCTTCCATCCAACTGTTGTGCGGGGCTTCTCGAGGTAGGCGCGCATGATGATGCAGAGGTCCGAGGAGAGACGTCCGGAGAGCTCCTTGAGGCGGGTAGCATATTCGAGGGCCATTTCAGGGTCGTGAATGGAGCAAGGGCCGACAATCACTAGGAGGCGGTCATCACGCTGCTCGATGATTTCGACGGCTTGATTGCGGCCAGATCGGACAGTTGCAATGGCATGTTCGGCCTAATTCATCTTTCGTCAGTAACGTTTTCGAGATCAGTGCGATTTGATGATTCTTCGCTAAAATTGACAGGACAAGCGGAGGTTCACTCAGAGACATATGACTCACAGCTGGGATCTCGGACTGAAGGAACTGGGGAGAGAGTAATGGGTCGTAACCCAGAACTGGAAGAAATCAGCACACCAAACGCAAATACAGATCACAGATTACTTACCGCGAGTGTCCTCGTTGACCTCAGTAGTACTGACAAGAGGCATTGTCGCGGAAGCAACAGCTCGAAGTGGGAGTATAAACAAGGTGGGGTATAATCTAAAGATGTACAAGAGAGAGATGCTTGAAAAAGCAAAGTCACTCTCCTCTAAAAAGGAATTGTGTGATAAGTGAGAAGATCCAACAGAGGACAGAAAGCGGGGATGCAAAAATTATTGGAGGTGGACAGAAAGATGCGTCTACAGGTGTGTCTGGTTCTATCCACAACTTTTTGAAGAGCAAATAGTGCAACCGAAATCGGTGATCACAGCAGGCAAGGACCCCTAAAAAAAAGAAAAGAAAGAAAAAGAAAAAGAAAAAGCGCATTATTGCCGGTGTACCTATTGGCTCCACTACCTTGGTACAGTACTGTGGGTCTGAACTCTGAAGGGAAAAATTAGCACGTGTAATTCCTCAATTGCTCTCCCAACCCACCAGAATCTTTCCTCAGATCACTGTTCTGGTCCAACTGTAATCCATTACTATACTATAGCCTTATATATCTACAACCGCCTGCCTAAGCACCAGCTGGATCTATTTAAGTACTTGCCTGAGTATCCGTCTGAGTACCTGTCTGAGAATCTGCTTAAGCGCCTGCTTCCAAGGTTGAGTAAGTTACCTGTCTGACCCGGGAGCGTCTGCCTGAGCGCCCCGGGCCTGCTTAAGTGCCTGCCTGAGCGTCTGATGCTTGAGCGCCTGGGCTGCTCGAGTGAGGTGCCTGTCTGAGTGTCTTTAAGCATCTACGATACTACATTAAGTTATTACCTACTCGAGCACCTGTCTTAGTACCTGCCGAGATATCTTTACGTATCTTAGGGCAGCTCTATGACAAGGTACTAGTACTAGTATATAGATCACTTGCTTATTACTACCTAGTAGTATACAGAACAATTAGTAGGTAGTACCTCAGTACATAGTAATTTTGCGCCACGACGCCATGGCCCATGGGGGCCATCTGAGAAAATTACGGTGGGGCGGGGGCGTTTGGCTGACCATTTACGCGGAAAAGATTGGGCAGTCAAGCCACAACTCGAATTCCTAGGCGGGTAGACCGTATGGTACCTTACCTAAGGTACTGTTATGAAAGATGCATGGATGCGCTGACGCTCGCCCTTTGAGGTGGGAGCTAAGTACCTCCAGCTACTAAGTACTACATGTGCTAACCTCTTGAAACTGAATCATGATACCGGACTTTTCACTACTATACCAATAGCACTAAGCGAATTGTACGCAACGATGCATCATTTCAGGCATCAAATCCTGATCGCAGCTTATGGTAACACTTCATCTCCTTTCCAGTCCCAACAACGACCACGTCCTTCGTCGGTGCCAGTTCCCATCGTACATAGAACTTTCAGCAGGAGAGCAGCAGATCTCTCAGGCTGCAGCATTGTTCTTCTGTTCCAATAGTCCCGGGTAAAATCTGTTTGCACTGTTCCCGGATGCATTGCGACTGCCATGGCGCGCTCACCACTGCGGGATCGGAGATACAGATCAAAGGTCTTTGTCAACTGGAAAACCGACGCTTTACTGGCCCGGTAAGAGTACCATCCACCGGAGACATTGTCAGAGACAGATCCTACCCTCGCTGCCATAACCGCATAGATTGCATGTGAAGAGGGTAGACACAACGGTGGACTTTCCGGTTCTGCGGCTTTCTGGCAGTCTTCGAACGGAGGATGTGACTTATTTGGTAGAAAGGTTGACAAATGCTTCATCAACAGCATGGGGCCTAGGGCATTGACTCTGAAACTGTCCAACGCATTACTTGCATCGATTTGTTTTGGAGATTTCTCAACGTGGAGAATTCCAGGCACAGTTATCGCCAGCCGCAAAGCAGTCTTAGGGTAAATCGCACGGATGTCTGACGCCATATCAGATATGGTAGATTCGTCTAGAACAATTCAGCCAAGGACCACCCAGTTGAGAAAGGTGCGGTATTGACCGGTCACATCAAGACTGAACACTCTGAGCCTTTCTTCCGCGTCTGAAGTCTCATTCTTGACTTGCTCGAGTAAGCGTTCGCGCAGTCGATGGCCGTCTCTGCGTGCAGTTGCAATCACAGGAAGGTCGGTATGGGCTAACAGCTGCTGCGCAAAGGCGAAGCCTAAACCCCTCGAGGCTGGAGTCACTAGCGCAAATCCAGGGCCATGCCGTACTGAAGCCATCTGCTTGACTCAGGTCATGGAAGCACTCGGCGATGTTGCACTTGATAGCGGTGAAAAGAAGCCGGAGTGTGCTTCAGCCTTTTTTTTTTTGGGCTTGGTGTGACATCATGACGCATTCTTGAGGTGTTCTACAAAAAAAAACAACGCCTATTTATAACTGACTGAATAAGAATACGCCTTCTGTGCATAGAATAGTATATCACATCAGTTACTATGTATCAGCACATCAAGTATTCTGAGACGATTCCCCTGGATAAGGAAGACTGTCACATATCAAGCCCTGAATTCCATTGAGTGCAGGTAAGTTCTCTTTGTTTACATGACAGCATACCACTGCAATGACCTGCAATGGTATCAAACAATTCAGTACAATACACAATGCCAAGCTGGCCCCGAAACCGGGCCGGGGCCGGGGAGCCACAGTAGTTACCAATTTAGAAGTCGAACACTAGCGCAGCTAGGAGTTTTGGAACAACATCAAGGCTTACTGTAAGCACTGTCCACACAAGTTTATCCCTCTCTGCTATTTATTATGCGTCGTCTTTAATTTGTCCGTTTTTATGTTGTTTCTCTTGACTGTGGCTCTGTGGATCCCAAGCTCTGCCCTCCGCCCATGCCTTGGATTCAGTGACACTAGGTAACGTGAGCTGCGACGCATTTGAGTCCACTCAGCCGCTGTGCTCTTCACTTCCCTTAGCCCATTTCAACATTAAGAGCTCCATGTTCTCCCATTCCACAAAGCGCCAAAGAGAACAGGAGGATCCGGCGGCCTACAATGAGGACTTGGTCCGGGAGAAGAAGGTTTTTATCAACGATGACTAACAGCGTTGATCGTGAGCTGACTACTGACGATATAGAAACACCGTCCTTTGCCTCTACGTAGTCCTGCCAGGGCCAGCCAGCTCTCAAACGTTCAGAACTTTTCACAACACTCGCAATCAGCATTGACTCCCGCCGAATCATCGGAGGACGAAGATGTTTTCGCCGCGAGGTTCCGCTCCGAATGGTCCTCCATGAAACCTTCCCAACTCGCACTACACCCCAGTACTCCTATTCTCTATCCCAATCCGTCGATGGACATGGACATATCTGAAGATCAAAGATCGCCGGACGAAGATGGTAGCAGCCTGTTACCCGCCGGTTTGGATGGGCATTCCCAACATCTGTTATCAGCTTCTCATAGTGTAATACGCGAATCACTCGATACCGGTCACCTGGCCACACTGCGTGTTACTTCGCAGCCACATACAGCACCAGCCACGACGATGGGGAACCCTCAGAGTTCTCCTGTTCCACCCTCTGAATTATCTCGCGGCTCTGTGTGGTGGCGCAGCCCGCGTCTACCCAGCCCTGTCAGCGAAAATGGGGATGCCGCAACGTATGCCAATCGTACATTTGGAGACACCGACATGGTGTACGACATATTTCCTCCCGAAACCACGACGTCATCAAACCCAGCTGCCACGGAAGCCGAGGCTGCCGATGTGCGGAAACGGCTGTCGTCTCTAGACTTACCAGAGCAAGGGAATGCGGAGGCAGAGCGTAAGCCGGTCAGAAAGCTCGGGTTCTCCATGGGTTATCGTGCAGATTGCGAAAAATGTCGACGCAGAGTTCCTGGGCACTACAGTCATATCATCAAGGGCTGACAATTCTGTGCAACTGCATTCATTGGAGCACTCGATTCAGCACCCATGTCAATATTCTTATTCTAACGACGTTATGAACCTATGGCGTTATTTGGGGAACTTGTGGTTATCTTTAGTCACCAATTTCGTGGATACCAGGAGTTGGAGTTTGGGAAGGCTGCTTGCACGGTTGTATATTAGGAAGCCGAAAAGGTCCACGATTGGCAGGCCAAATATGGTAGTACTTTTTCTGCCTGCGGTGGGCCCAGAACACTTGTAAGGCCTGAAGATCTTAGAGAGTCTTAAGGACACCGCATGCTTGGGACTTTGGATGCGGATGGTATCAACAATTCATCGTCATTGAATGCCGACGACTTCCGAAGACCCTTTCCGAGCCGGCCTCAGGGCGGACAAAATCGACCTCTTCGGATGCGCTTCCACAGAGAAAGCACGAGGTCGCCGTGTACTACCGCCGACGGCGAAAGGCCTCATAGGATATCGATAGCCTCAAACAAGGTAGTCAGAAGAACTTATGAAAGAAAGCAACAATCTATCGATGGCCTGCTTTTTCGTGGCGGCTTGCCGCCGGTGAAAAGGACCTTCCCCACATCCCCAAGTTCTTATGGCGGCAGAGCCCTTAGCCGATCTTCGTTGCCGGCAGTTCGATGGCAATTTGACAAAGGCGCTCGCCTTCTTCAAGATGGAGTCCGAGCCCGGAAATCCAGAGCCGGACGGGTTTCCTCCATTTTTATAAGTACTCCTCTGATGTCCTGTTCTTGACCGAGTAATTACGAAAGTTGAGGCTCTCGCACCTTTGAACCGCCAGTATTCTAAAGTCTTTAGATGTAAGTTCCCCAGTTCTTGCGTCGGTTCTTCAAGCCATGCCTGATTCCTGACTGTTAAAATAGAGAATATAGATTTCCTGCAGGGTCGAGAATACTCCGTTCATCATGGCCTCTCCCGTCCCACGCGGCCTTCGCCAGGTCCTACAAAAATCGCCCTCAGATATTGTTATCCTCTCATCCCTTCGTACCCCTGTTACTCGCGCAAAGAAAGGCGGCTTCAAAGACGCTTATCCGGAAGAGCTCCTGTCCCATGTGTTGCGGGCGACGCTCGAGGCAAACCCGAACCTTGATCCCGCTCTGATCGAGGATGTCTGCATCGGTTCCGTGCTTCAAGAACTCGGTGGTGCCAAGGCAGGTCGCATGGCCCAAATCCACGCGGGCTTCCCTCACAGCGTCCCATTCAACACAATTAACAGGCAATGCTCGTCCGGTCTGGCTGCTATTTCGACCATCGGAAACGGTATCCGCGCGGGTGCACTCAATGTTGGTATCGGTGGAGGAATGGAATCTATGACCCGTAACTACGGCTCTCGTGCTATCCCTACGGTCTTATGGCCTGAGCTCAAAGAGTCGCCTTCGAAGGATGCAAGGGATTGTATCATGCCTATGGGAATTACTTCGGAAAACGTCGCGTCCCGCTACGGTATTACCAGGGAAGACCAGGACGTCTTCGCCGCGAATTCCCACAAGAAGGCTACTGCAGCTCAGAATGCCGGATTGTTCGACTCCGAAATCGTCCCGGTGAAGACTCTCTCTTATGATGCCGAGAACCCCGATACTCCTCCCAAAGAGATCACCGTCACCAAGGATGACGGCGTCCGTGCCAACATCTCTGTCGAGAAGATGGCTTCTTTGAAGCCGGCGTTCTCTGCAACGGGGTCCAGTACCGCTGGAAACAGCTCGCAGGTCAGCGACGGTGCTGCTGCCACCCTCTTGATGCGCCGTTCTACCGCCACTGAGCTCGGCCTGACTTCCTCGATCAAGGCCCGCTGGGTTGGAACTGCTGTTGCCGGATGTGCGCCTGATGAGATGGGTGTCGGCCCTGCTGTTGCCATCCCCAAGCTTCTCCAGATGCTCGATATGCAAGTCTCTGATGTTGGAATCTGGGAGCTTAACGAGGCTTTTGCTTCCCAAGCCCTTTACTGTGCACGCAAGCTTGGTATTGACGAGGCCAAGATTAACCCTAAGGGTGGTGCTATTGCCATCGGTCACCCTCTTGGCGCTACTGGTGCCAGACAGCTTGCCACCCTGCTACCTGAACTTGAGCGTACCGGTCAGGAAGTTGGTGTCGTTTCCATGTGTATTGGAACGGGCATGGGAATGGCTGGTATGTTTGTTCGGGAGTAAAATCTGCCTAGGTACGCTCTGCATAATGATTTTAGCGTCAGATACCTATATATAAAAGATCTGTAATTCAAATTGTCGAGTCTCACTTAGCCCATGCGTAGACATGGAACCCTTCCGTCTGGTACTGAACTGCTACTACTAAGTAGTATTTCCTGCTGGGAAGACGGTCATAACGCCAAGCCTGGGATGTTATGTCACGTGCTTGGCAATTCGGCTTCCCCAAACTTTTCAAAGATGCTCGAAGATGTCAGGCTAGACCCTCAACATGGCAACCATGCGTTCCTCACTGCGATTGTTGAACCTGGAGGTCACTCCCCTCCAGGGTTCGAGAACTTTATACGTCTGCTCAGTCTGCAGACAAGAAGCGCGTCCACGCCCCTTGGGTACCCGTCAATTTTTGCGCAATGCTTCCGACTCTACACCGATTACCGAACGTGTGCGCCGAAAGCTCTGGGGTACGGATAACCCCCCGGGCTTGAAGGACCCATATGGAGGAGAAGGAGTTTTCGAAAAGAAATTCAAAAAGGCACAAACTGGGCAACAGGAAGAGACTGCGGCCGTAGAAGAAACCCAGGCTGCTGAGACGGAATCTGCAGTTACAGAGGACGCCGAATCTGCGGAGAGTTCCTATCAGCCTGCGACAACTTGGAACGATCTTCAGCGTGTCGGACATCTGGGGAGGTGGAAGGATCTTCCTCCGACCGAAGCCGATGCATACAACTCGTACGTGACTGACCCTTGACCTCCTCTGGCTGCCGCTTCCTTTTAAAAACGGTTTACCTTCGTCATTTTTATGAGGGCTGTCATTTCAATGGGACTCGAGGTAATCGCTAACCTAATATGATTTGCAGCTTTTTCTCCAACCGCAGACTCAAGAAAGAGCGGCACCTGGCCCTGGCAGCTCACCAAGCTGCAGTTGAACTCTGCCTGTTGCATGGATTGAACAAACCCCTCGCCCGTATTTGCGACGTCGTCGAACACGAAGAGGCTGTTCTTGACCTGATTATGAAATGCAAGATTCAACCCAAGTCTGAGGGACAGTGGGACTCGGCTGTCGTGTACCCGGACAAGGAAACTGAGGATGCCCTTCTCTATATCTTCGAGCAGATCGGGGCTGAAGCACCCGCCCCTGCAGCGGAGAATGGCGCTGATGATGCTGCTGAGGAAGCCGAGAGTGTCGAGGCGGCGGAAGAGGAGCCTGTTGAGCAACGTAGACGCATTCCCTTTCCTGGGCACAAGGAAGTTCAGGATAAGGGCTTCTTGTCCTTGTCCTTGGCTGATCCGGTGGTGAAATTTGCTGTGAGTCTCCCTGCGTTGTCTTTCTTTCTTGATGGATATGTGCTAACAAAACCATGCTACAGTTCTTGAAGAGATTCGCACAACTGACCGGTCATTATTTCCCCGACCCTGTTATCCAGTCGTTTTCCTCTCTCCAGCAGGTCATGGACCACATTCAGCAAGCGCTGGCACCAAAGCCGAAGAAGTTGGCCGAACAACTTATCGTCGACGAGAGTCTGCATTCCATACCGAATGTAAAGGTATTCCCCGGGAAAGTAAGGCCTTGGGATGTTGATGAAGAGCTTGGGCGGAAGAAGCTTATTGACGCTGAGCTCCGCGAACGGGGTCTCATCTAGTTGGTTGACATGTTGGGCGGGAAACCCTCACGCTACAGCCAGTCCTTGTGGCATGTCCTTTTCTTGCATTTGTGTATAATAGAAGCATTTTTCTTTCAGTTATCCTATGAAATGATTATACGTATGTACATTTAGATCTGGTTTGCTGAAGTAACTATATTTAAGTACCTATATTTGTACGATCTCGAACCGTCCCGAAGCCAATAAGAAACCACCTGAAAAACGCCATGCTAAACGCCTGGATAAGACCTAAAGTTCATTTTCTGGAATTAGCAGGGAGTGAATAGCCTCTCGTCATGAAGTCCGTATTCTTGAGCGACCCATTCCCGGATTCTTTTCTGAAAAGTCTGTCCAGATTTTCGTTTGTACCCATCAATTTCCGTCTCTTCTTCTTCTCGTTCTCCTCCTCCAGGATTCGCGCAGTCAGCATTGCGGTTGCCGCATTCTTAATTCCACCTGATGTAGAGGGTGTTGGTGTGGACGTATTGCTTCGGCTGGTTGTAGCTGATGTGTCCTTGGGGAGCGTGGGCTTTGAAGGCTCATCGCTAGAAGCCTTGGTTCCAGAGGTCGTTGTCGAGTCACCATTGCCGTTTTTCTTGCGCTTTTTTGAGCCAGGCGCTTTCTTTAAGGAATGGGTAAGACTTTGTTCGGCTAGTCGTTGGGCTCTAATAATGAGCTTCTGCTTATCATCTTCTTTCGTAGGGAGGATTGGGATGACATCGGTTTCGGCGTAGGGCTCGTTGCACTGATTGCCTTGTTAGTTCGGCCGACTCGAAAAGACGAGGCAAAACAGTAAGACAAACCTGTAAGCATTTATCGCCTTTCAACTGCCGAATTGCCTCTTCAGAGAAAACATGCCCACACGGCACAAGATAGACCGACTTCACGTTCGGGCCCAGCTGCTTCGCCGTAACCGGGCAGATCCAGCCCTCCCGTTTCTCAGTCTTCACACTCGGATGCCCCTCGCGCTCTGTGTCAACCTCAAATTTCAGCTCCACGACATCGCGAAGACCCTTGACTCGACCAGCGAGAATCTCTTCGCAGTCGGCTTTTGAGCTGATACCCTCGATCTCCTCGCCCGGAAGAAGGAACTTCAGAATAGCGTCCTTGTTGTAGAGGTTTCCCGCGCAGTCAGAGACAATCGGTCGCAGAAGTGGTTTGTGCGATAGTGGGCAGGTAGTCCAGAAATGCTCTTGGAGTTCGCGCTGGGTTTCTTTTAGTTGCGCCGTGCTAGGGGTGCGGGCGGCTTCGCGGACGAGCTCGCGGCGGGTTGGAATGCTGCAAGCGAGGTTAACACCTGGGACGGTGGTGTAGTTAAAGAGCGAAAACTCACCTTCCTCCATCATTACCCATGTTGATGCAGATTATGTGAGACGTAGCTTAGATTCGTGAAAGTAGGAAAATATCAAGTTCATGATGCTTGCCACAACCACTGCAGCATGGGAGATGACTAAGCGCATAGTTCCCCAGATTAACCCAGATAGTCGAAGTTATTGATACAGCTGTCCAGAAGCTCCTCTTGAGCATCTCCGCATTCCCTTTTTAGGTGCAGGGAGCCTCATATACTGTCAAACCCTCCTGTTACCAGGCATTCGAGTGAAAGCTCAATGCGGTAGACATGATGTTCTCTCAGAAGTCGCTGCTCCTTGCGAGCTTAGCAGCGTGCTCGACGCTGGTGGCTGCTGGTGCTGACTCCGCCCGGCCCCGCGGAGTTGGACCTGAATGTGAGTTCTTCCTCGAGTAAACGCCTTTGGCATTTGTATAGGGCAAGGCCAGATTCCCTGGGGCGTTCAAAGGTCCAATGATACATGTAGCGACTCCATGGCCTAGACTAACCTCGTTTACTACCTGATAGTCGCCAAATTCTACAAAGACACAGAGACATTCTCATGCATTTCTCATCCGGCAATCCAGGTCCCCTTCTCAGCCGTGAACGATGACTTTTGCGACTGTCCAGATGGAAGTGATGAGCCCGGAACCGCGGCCTGCGCTCATCTGTCCGGTAACAGTCCGTTGAATGTTGCCCACCGCCCCGGTCATAGCAACGACCAACTCAAGGCAGCACTTCCGGGATTCTACTGCAAGAACAAAGGACATAAGCCAGCGTATATTCCGTTCCAGAGGATCAATGACGGCATCTGCGACTACGAGCTGTGCTGCGATGGAAGTGACGAGTGGGCCCATGTTGGAGGTACGAAGTGTGTGGACAAGTGCAAAGAGATTGGCAAAGAGTGGCGCAAGAAGGAGGAACAGAGGCAGAAATCCATGACAGCGGCGTTGAAGAAGAAGCGCGACCTCCTGGTGGATGCGGGAAGGCAGCAGAAGGAACTGGAGGACCGTATTAACGGGCTGAAGACGGCAATTGAGAGCAAAGAGCTCCGGGTGAAAAGTCTGGAAGTTGACTTGGAGGAGATCGAGAAAAAGGAGGCAAGCAAGGTGGTGAAAGGAAAGAAAGCGGGAAAGGTGAATGTGCTCGCTGAGCTGGCAAAGGGCCGAGTGGAAGAACTTCGCCATGCCTTGGTCGAGGTACGCAAGGAGAGGGATGAGATGCGCTCCCGCGTGCAGGAGCTTGAGGACATTTTGTCCAAGTTCAAGATTGAGTACAACCCGAACTTCAATGACGAGGGGGTTAAGCGCGCCGTGCGCAGCTGGGAGGATTATGCCGTCCGCGGCACAGTGGAGTCAATTTCAAACAGCGCACGCGACCGTGACTGGGAAGCGATCTCCCAACAGGACAGTGAACAATCAGGAATTAACTGGGAGCAATGGGAGAACGAGGGTGATGAGGAGGACGACACTGGTATGTTTACTTTGTTTCTCCTACGGATCCTGAGCTAACGGATCGTTCAGTCTACAAGCTCGCAGCTTACCTGCCCCCGTCCCTTGTGACTTTCATAGAAGACAAGGTCAACGGTATCATGAGCTTTCTTGAAAAGAACGGCATTATTCCTGCTAAGGACAAACCTTCAGCATCCGAGTCCAAAGCCGTGACACAAGCCCGCGAAGCCGTCAAATCTGCGGAGAAGGAACTTGGTGATCTGAAGACCCAGCTAAAGAATCACCAAGCGGATCTCGACACGGACTATGGTGTGGCTTCGATCTTCCGCGCCTTGAAAGGCGTCTGCGTCTCGAGGGACTCGGGCGAATACACCTATGAGCATTGTTTCCTCGACCAAACGAAGCAGATCCCCAAGAAGGGCGGTGCCTCCGTGCGAATGGGCAAGTTCGACCGCATCGGGACTGTCAGTGTCGACGAGATCAACGAAACCGGGGAGATCATCCAAGTCGAAAAGACGTCCCTGGAGTACACGAAAGGCCAGGGTTGCTGGAACGGGCCTGCGCGGTCGACAACTGTGGTGCTGGAATGTGGGGAGGAGAACGAGATCCTGAAGGTCGCCGAGGATGAGAAGTGTGTGTATTCGATGAAGGTCACCACGCCAGCAGTTTGTGCTGGCGGGGAAGAGCCAGGGAATGTGGCGCCCAGAGCCAAGGATGAGTTGTGACGGACATAGAGACCTATACAAATAGCGCTTGTAGTACATTTCACCTGCTAGATTGAATTGCACAGTGTTGGAATCTTCACCTAGGGCCTAGTCTACTTCTTCCATAAAACTATTGCACAGTGAGCGAACAAAAATTTAACCTTCTTGTCTGTTAGGTATATTAATTTATTTACTATGCAAAAGATTTCAACAACACGTATATGGATATATCCATCCTCACACCACCGAAACAAAACACACTCTCAGACCTCGATCTGTCCCAGTAACCAGTGACGCCGTCGTCATTGTCATGGTCACAGACGGGTGTTAAGCAATGACCTCGAGGTGTTTATTGATGGGAGAGATGCTCGCTCGGTGAAAGTCGGATGTCCCTTAGTGCTGTTTATGACATCAGTATCAGCTATCCATCCATTCTGGGCCCATTCTCGGCCACAAGAGTAGTGCAGTAAGATAGATGGAAATAAAGGAGAGGGACGTACGGTGCAGGACTTGCAAGAGCAGGAGTTGCACTCGCCGGAGCAGCAGTTGCAGTTGCAGGGAGACATGATTGTTGTGGTGGTGGTGGTTTGGTTTGGTTTGAACTGAAGAGGAGGGTTTGGATGTTGGATGTTTGGCTGTTGGGATTGTAAGAGTGCTGTGAGATGAAGAGACTGAAGAGCAGAGCTTAGGATGGAGGGGAGGGTGTTGCTTATTATATAGGTTTGTGTTTACATCTGATCCCACCACCATACCAAAAGCGAGCAAGGTGGCCTTCAATTCCATCTGACTACTAAGTACTACGTACGACTGCTGCTGCTGCTGCTCCATCGAACTTACGACGAAACTCACCCTCCCCACGCAAAGGCTGCATGTGCATGTGCAATCATGCATATCAGTATCCTTCTTGATTGACCAGAGCAGTGTAGTAGTGGAGCAGAACTTAGTCCTTGTCAAAGGGTTGCAGGTGTGGATACGGGCGAAGAATAAGATGCTGTTGGACAGTCCTCCAATGGAGGCACTTTATCCGTCTCCAGTGCTCTTCCGAGTTGTTTTCTTGAGAGGCACTGCTGCGCCGGGCGATGTCATACTGAAGCTGACACTGGAGCGTCAGCCTAAAAAGGGCTACCTTATTCTCTCAAGTTCTTTCATTAAGGTTTCCTATTCCCCTCTCGGAGAATTAGACGGGGAGTGGGCATCTTCAGCAATGGAGTGGGGGTATCCACGTGCATCATGGATGACACAACACGCGACAACTTCAGGGTTGGATAACCAGTGTATCTTGAAGTTCTTCCGCTGGTTTCTTACAATATATCTGCCGGAGAGCTGACCAGGAGGGCGGAAGTGAGGCTAGCAAAGAGCACTCATTCTGCACTTCGTTTAGCTCATGGAGTTCACTTACGATTTCCTACCTATTAGAAGGTAGCTGGCAACGGCGAGCTCTGACTGGCATCTTAGTATGTCAGCATATGCGCTAGTTAGTTCCGCACATGCAAGTTTCATTCATCTAGGTTATCTCCTCTCCTCCCTCATCTGTCTTGGACTTGATCATTAGTGGTCCGATCTCTGCCTGATGACCGGGGAGTCATCGGAGCTCGAGCTCGGGCACAGCCAGGCTTCAGTTTCATGAGCTTTGGCCCCTCTTGGAAGTTTGAGCCTGCAGCCCAGGAGGGTCTATGGGTGCGCATCCCACTCACTTGAGATCTGCAATCTTACTACCCGAGGACGGTTTTGTTGCGAAAAGAGATAGGAGCACCCGACGGGGTTAGTAGATACCTAGAGAGGACACGACTTGAGGGTCTGCTTTAGAGCAGGTGGTTTCAAGAAACACACCCCTATCTGTACCAGATACAAAGTTTAGGTATGCGACTGCCCGGCCTAGTACTTACTACAACTAATTGCGCCTGGTGGGGCAGGTTTGAACTATCCCAGTGTTTCCTGCATAAGCGAAATTCCGCAGACTTGCTTTTCTTTTCCCGCGAAAGCCGCAGGGCGTAATGACCCAAGAGCGCGAGATTACCTCATCTGACTCTTGGAACTCTGCAAGGTCACGTCCATCCACGGTTGGGGGAGGATGATCAGGCGAGGCGTGTTTCTCTAGGTACGGTAGCCAGTAGTTGGCTGCCTGCTACTACTCCCCCTGGCGAGTGGGAAAAGCAAATAGGTGCGATCTACAAGGCAGAATAATTACTGCCCTGGGAATACCGCCATGCGAGAATAAAGCCTCGGTGACGAGCTAGCTACGTGTATGAGAAAACAAAGCGGATGAAGATCTGATTCGATAGCCTCAATCTATGTCTACCTTATCCTTGGGTTACAGTAGTAGTAAGCCCAGAATCCCAGACACATCGTCCATCTGCCCATTCAGCATCAAGATCTCTCCATATTGTAGTTGTGATCGTGGTCAGGTCGGTTTTTTTGACAAATTTAGTTCTTCTGTATACCGGGTCGATTAGCGCAGGGCTCATCTTGAAGCGGGGCAAACATACCGGGCAGTTGCACTGGCCGGCAGGGCACTGGCAAGAAGCACCGCAGGAGCATCCGTGAGCTGTCGAGTCAGAAGTTAGCATGATACCTCAACTTAGACTTCTTATCTCCTCGCTCTATTATCATTCGTGCCCATCTTGAGCGAAATGCAAATAACTGGCCCCGGCAAGGATCTAATGTGACCCCGCCATCTAACCCCGCCAAATAATATACGCGAGCTAGAAACGAGAGTAGTAAATCAACGTACCCATTTTGCTGTTGTATGTTTGAAACGAAGGAGGTTTTTTCCTGGGATTGAGGGTTTGGGTTCTTTTTCTTTGAGATTTGCAGAGATGAGTCGAGTGTTGGAGGAGAGAAGAGGGGGAACGAGAACGACTCGGGAGGCGGGGTCAGGCACGGATATTTAAGTTGTATGTAGGCGGCCCGCCCCCGGCAGTACAAACATTCCAAAATGGAGTAACTACTAGACTTGAGAAGATTTCTGCAAGCGCATCTCTCGTTTAGGTACAAGCCAACCTGAATCAAGGCTTTAGGAATCCTTCACGGTTACTATCTATATTCCTGCGCAGTGACTGCAGAAAGGCCTCAAACTTTCTCAACCAAAGCAAAATGAGTAGGCCCCCGCGTCTAGGTGCCCAGTGCTCATATATTTGGCTGCATTGCTTATAACATATGCGCAGACCTACATTCTGAAGAAAACCTAAAGGAAATAGACTTAATCCGGGAGAATTTCCAGTGACCAGCAAGAAAATACAGCCAAGATGGTACGCTGCATTTCCTGTCTATGCGGTAAAGTAACGCAACAGGTGCAGCTCCATCCATCTAGTAACGAGGGCGTGTTGAACATCTGCCACTGTAAAGCATGTCGCAGAGTTACTGGCCAGATATGTGTTGCTTACTACCTCCTCCAAAAGGACTCAGACCTTGAGACTCTCGAGAAGTACCGGGAGTCGGAATCGATCGACCGGTACTTTTGCGGTACCTGTGGTTCTCATGTTTTTGCCCACTTGATACACGCGGGTCAAAGCTTCGTCGCAGCAGGGCTGCTGGACACTCCTCCACAAACTAAGAGTGTCCGACACTGGGGTGTTAGTGATTCGCAGGACGGTGGCTTGTCAGTGTTTTTACCTGGTCACTCGGCGGACAATGGCGTGTCATGCTGGCTTGCAAAAGACCGAGCTATCTCTGGCGGGATAATAGAGTCGGAAAGGCCGCATCAATATCCCTCCGAACTTCCTGCTCGATGTCACTGTGGAGGTGTAGAGCTCTACATTAGCCAGCCGGACTCGACCTCCGAGGATCCATGGTCCCCTTGGCCCGACTTGATCGTCCCCTACTGTACAGGGGGCGCTACAGAAAATGAGGAGGATGTGAAATGGTGGCTCTGTGCAGAGAAGACCAAGTATCTGGCAGGAATCTGTGTATGCCGAACATGTCGTCTGGCCAGTGGATTTCCGATCCAATCGTGGGCATTCATTCCCAAATCAAACATCCGGACCACACAGCATTTACCACTTATGTATGGTGTGGGCACCATGAAACGATATGAGAGTTCTTCCATGGTCTATCGAGAGTTCTGCAGTCGCTGCGGAGCTTCGGTCTTCTGGCATTGTGAGAAACGACCCCAGCTAATCGATGTGAGCGTCGGCCTCCTTCAAGCGGAGGGTGGCTCCAGGGCTGAAGAATGGCTCGAATGGGCTACGGGACGAGCCAGTTTCGCCGAGATGGCAGTAGACAAGTCGCTAGTCCAGCAATTAGAAGCAGGGCTGCAGGCCAGGAAGGCCGAGGCCATAAAGACCGGATAATCTTAATCAAAAAGAGCATTCAATATTAATACTGGGCCTTCACGCATTGAGCACTTACCTAGTAGTAGGATGGAAATGCACGTGTTTTGGGTTCGAGTAGCACCAAGGTCCGACACCGCCTTTGGCGAGATGAATTTCTGCCGCAGAAAAAGAAGAGGAAACAAAAATCCGCGTCACTCGAACAATCTAAGCCGTGCAGGCCATTTTCACCAAGGCCTTCAGTTGCATATGCTATTGCTTCTCTTGGAATTACAGAGGCTTCACTTAAATTATAATGCCGCCGCCCGCCTTCGAGTTTCGAGGGGCCAACCAACGGTCATCGCACCAACCCAGACATGAATTCACCTTTCGCTATCAACGCCCCACGACGTCGGAGAGACCGCTGTTAAGGACTCGGAGGGAGGCAACGCCGGAGATGCTCGTTGGGCCCGAAGCAGAGAACGGAAAGCCCGCCATGAAGTTTGCCAGGATCGAAAATCTCAGCGACAGCGAAGAAGCCGAGATGGACGTGTCGTCGGACGAAGATGAGGAATCGCATCCCCGCAAGAAACGCGCTCTGGAAAGCGATACCACTACTGGTACACTACCCACTCGCCCCCCGCCGCCGAAATGGTCCAATCCGGATCCCTACACGGCTTTACCGCCGCCAGATGAAAGCCAAACTAAGAAGGTGGATGTGGTAAAGCTAATCCGGAAAGCGCGACTCGCTGCCAGTGCGCAACCCGCGAAGACTGATGCTGTAGTATCAAATGAGGACTTCATATCCCTGGCCGGCTTAGTGGACGAAGACGAAGAAGAAGCGAGCAAAGCACCGGAGAATGCTCCAAGGGGACCGAGACGTCACTTAGAAGGAACAGACCCAGCGCTTGGGAACCGAAAGAGGACACATGACGATGAAATTAAGGGGCCTGCGAAACTCCAGGGGAAGCCGATTAGCAGGTATTCCAAGGACGGGTCGATTATTGATGAATGGAAGCTGCGCCCGTCTGAGACAGGGACTCCTTGGCTAAATCTGACTCAACCTTCTCTGCATCTTGGTACCAGGTATGTTCAAAAAGAAATTTTACTATTGTGTGTTGCGGGTCTAACGCAGTCCAGACTCCATAATGAGATCCTGAGCTTTTACCATTGGGTAAAGCCCACGCACTACGAGCAACTTGTTCGAGAAGACCTGGTCTCAAGACTTCAGACAGCTTTTCAAAACCGCTATTATGGGGTGCAAATTCGTCCATTCGGCTCCTTCGCTTCGGGGCTCTATCTTCCTACTGCCGACATAGACCTGGTTCTTCTCTCCACCAACTTCATGCGCACTGGGATCAAAACGTTTGGTGAAAGGAAAGGGCAAATCTATGCCTTTGCAGCTTTTATCAGGAACCAGAACTTAGCCGTCCCGGGCTCTGTAGAAACCATCGCCCATGCGCGCGTTCCGATCCTGAAATTCGTCGATAGATTGACCGGACTGAAAGTGGATTTGTCATTTGACAACGATAGTGGTATAATTGCCAACGGCACATTCCAGCAGTGGAGAATGGAATATCCTGCGATGCCTGTTATCGTGTCTGTGATCAAGCAGTTCCTGCTCCTCCGAGGTCTGAATGAGGTTCCTACCGGCGGTTTGGGTGGATTTTCCATTACTTGCCTCGTCACAAGCCTCCTCCAACACATGCCGCATGGCAATATGTCACCGAACCTAGGGGGTGTCCTAATGGACTTTTTCCAATTCTACGGAAATGACTTCGATTATGAATCTGTCGGAATCCGTTTGAATCCTCCTGGATACTTCAACAAGGCAAGTGGAAACATAACCTGCAGTACCCCAATAACCGCTAACTGAAGGAATTCCAGAGGGTTTATAAGGTTTATAAAGAGAATAACAATGCTCGACTTTCCATCGAGGATCCAAACAACCCTGATAATGATATATCAGGTGGTACTCGTGAAATCGCACTGATCTTTAAATCATTCTCTGAGGCCTATCGACTACTCAAGCAACGTATGATTTCAACAGCAATGTCTGAGAGGATCAACGAGAGTATTTTGGGGACCATAATTGCCGCGAACTTCGATGAATACACAGAAATTCGCTGGCAACTACGTGAGCTTTTCGAAACCGACCCTAGGTTCGCTCAATACCGTCAACCTTCGACGCCCCCGCCGCCTCCTTACAGTCCTCCGCCTCCTGAGCTGCCACCGCCGCTTCCACCTGCTCAATCCACGACCATCCATGCGCTCCCAGCGAAGCCCCCTAAAAAGGCGCGAGAATCAAAAGGAAAGTCAGAGTCCAAGGACAAGTTAACGAAAAACCAGAGAAAGCAGCAAGCATCTAGAGAGCGCTCCGCTCGTCTTAAACGTCTTCGTCCTGATATAGGAAAAATTCCTGTCGCCATCAGCAACGAAGAAGCGCTTAGGCTTGGTGGCTACAAATCACAGTCTGAGATGGATAAAGACCTTATTATGCGCGAAAAAGGACTTTCCGGAGCTAGCCAAAGCTAAGCACTTCTCGTTGCGGGCATGCGACGTGTATTAGTATTCCGTCGTTTTCTTTTCTAGCTGTGGGTTTATGTATTTTATGTTAACACCAGATACCCTTTCGTTGAGGTGTTTGGGGCTTTGGAATGATTCGGGGGGGTTATGCATTTGTCTGGTTCGGAACCACCTGACTGTGGCGTTGTTTCTCAGGATGCACTGGCTCAGTATAGCGCTGCCAGCAGCGGGTCGTGACCAAGACGGTCAGCGTCTGTTAGTTTTCTTTTCCTTTACAGGATGGGCTGGTCTACTGGCACACTTCTACTATTCCCTGCATTGCCTTTCAAGCTTCTGGAGTTGGAGTTTTACCGATTTCTGACCTACTCACAGGGGAGGCTCTCGAATCGAAATTTGCCCGGGTGGCATACGACGAGAACCGCTGAAAAAAGGATTTAATGAACTAGAAGAGAGAAATCGAATTGGTACAGTCCTACTGGAGACTCTGTGTCTCATCAAACTTTCCATCTTCTCACCAAGGAAGCGCTATACGCGATTGCTTGGAGAGGGGTTGAGAGGGGGGTTAAGTCATCCATTGCGTCCATTATATATCAAGTTACTGATGGGGGTAGCTGAGGTGAGGTGGGTGAAGCTGGAACAGAATGCTCCAAGCCTGCTAATACTTTTCATAGGCTAACTGTTTTGTTATGATATACCTACACTGTAAGGTCATGTGATATGTCTTAAGCGGGCTCCCTTTCAATATTTGTGAGCAGCAAACCCTCACAATGGGCAGGGAGTCAGGGTTTGGAAGTATTAGGTATTAGAGCAAGGGATGGTGCATGTAAACGTTTCTTTATTGTACATCAGAATATGGGAGCGGAGAATAGTATATCGAGGGAGTAAAGTATATCAACACTTGCCGCCTTCCATCGGAACAGGCCCCAATTCTTGTCCTCCTATCCGCACAAAGTGATAGCATGGGGTGTGAATAGATATACAGGGTGAATTGTGCCCCAATATATCAGATAGCAGGACGTGACGAAAGGTTGTCCAAAATTGTAGAAAGGAAGCCCCGCCACTCGGGGCATATGTCCACAGCTTCGCGAGCGTCTGGAAGGCGGGCTAATAAAACACTTCTGTAGTCTAATTTTTCTCCAATCCAAATGCTCGAATCACCGGAAAAACGCCGTGCTATGCCGCGAAAAAATATTGAGAGGGAAAGAGATACATGACTCGGGCGTCAAAAATCCGCTCAAACCACGCGAAAGCGACTCATCATCATCAGGAAGTTCTGTAGAGTCTGAAGAAAAATCACCGATCCTTGTAAACCTTGGGCTTCCAGCCCTCGCGTAATTCTTTCTCCTGCGCAGCCTTTCGCTCCGCCTGTCTCACCTCCATCTCTATCCGCTCTCGCGCGCGCAGAATCTTACTCTGCAGGTAGAAGCTCCCGCCCTTCTGAGGATCATTGAGGTCGAACAGTTTCTTGAAGCGCTCCATCACGTTCTCGAGATTCGTCTCGCCGGCTTGCGGGGGTTTAACGTTGAGGATCTTGCAGGCCTCGTCAAGAGTTATGCCGCCGGAGGCGAAGGAGTTTCCGGAGGATTTGCCATTCTTGCTTTGGTATTTGGAGGCGGCGGAGGCTTGTTTGTAGGCTTCTGCGAAAGCGCGGCCGAAGACTCGGGCGCCGGTTACGACAACTTGGGTGACGATGCGGTGGGCCTGGGAAGGGAGTAGTGCATTTAGTATTTTTGCGCGGGGAACAGAGAGGATGTTTTTACCGAGATGGGCAGGCAACTTACCATCTTGTGAAGTGAGAGTTTTGGCCAAAAAAAGGGACGATCAGGAACAAAACTAGCGAAAGAAGTTCCTGAGGGACTTGGTGTGGATAATATGGGAAAGAAGCGCTAGGACCGAATAAAGAGATTCGGCAGCGTCGAAGTAGAGTGGATGGCGATGGAAGCTGACGGAGTTTGGGTGTGAAGCCGCAGGGAAAAATTCGGAGGACGGGATCGATCGAATCTGGCGGTACCTTAGTCGGCAGCCAAGAACTGGGGGGGAGAACTATACATGCAGAGCAGATACGTACCAGCTTCACCTATACCATCATATGATCATGATCAGAGTGCTTTCCAGTGTGATAATTAAAAACTAGGCTACCGATCTTATTTTTTCTCTAGTCGTAGAGAACCTCTGTCTAGCATTGAAGGCATATTCCGGACACTGTAGGTATTCTCTTTGACTCGGCATGTAGCATTATTGGCATCACAAGATCACATGTCCAGAAAAGCTTCAAGTTGCACCGCGGGTCTTCTGTCGCGGCGCTCATCTTCTCCCCCCGCAGCCAACTCTGGTCGCTCTACCGTCGTACTTGTCTGGAGTCTTTCTTTAGACTCGTCTTTTCCCTTTTCCTTCCTTCCTCCTTTCCCTTCACCGCCCGCGAGATGACCTTATCGGCTGCGGATGACGTCTCTGTTGGATGGCAGCACTCGGTATGTGGTAATTGATGGATAGGAATGGCTTCGTCATTTCATCTCCCTGCTTTTGCGAAGCAGCCTCCGGGACGCGTCTTGTTAACGTACCGATACTAATGTCTCGCAGAAGATATCCCGTGGATAGATTCCATGGCCCCGTCAACTCACGACCATGCTGACTCTCAGCCGCCGACTGTCGCAGCCTTCTCACCCACTACCATCTCTGGCTCGTCTCTAACCTCCAGGCAGCGCTCCAGTGTCATAGTCCACCGCAAGTCTCCTCTTCTGGTGGCCACTCCTCCACCTGTCACGCGAGCGCTTGCCTATTCGCACCCCTTTATTCTACCGCTGAATACGCTCGTCGGCCTGCTGACATGGACCACTGGCGACTCGTATCATAGTTTCCTCCTCGTGGCGACATTCTGGGCTTTAGTACTATATGGCGATGCGATCATCCTCTGGGCCGGGCCGCTTTTGGTGGTCGTCGGGCTAATCCTGGGGATGTATTGGAGACGCTACTCTCCGCTGTCCACCAGAGCATTCACAACTGAGAAACAAAGTCAATCAGCTTTGGAGGGCTCCGCTCGCCGCTATGAAAGTCTCGATGAGATCGTGGAGGGGATGAGGACATTTACCACTCGGTGCAATATCCTTCTCGAGCCACTCGTGGAACTCACGGATTTCTTGTCGACTCAAAGAACGGCCACTTCCGCAACTACGCGACCGGCTCTTACTACTTTGTTTATTCGAATCCTTTTTGTCACTCCCTTGTGGATAGCCTTAACTCTGCCTCCTCTCTACCTTGTCACTACTCGGCGTGTCATCTTGGTAGTGGGCACAATTGTCCTTACATACCACTCCCGGACTGCGAGAGTTTGTCGAGTCATTCTCTGGAGGTCTCTCACAATACGTCGTATATGCGCTATGATTACGGGTTTGTCGTTCTCACTAGATGCAGGAAATTCGAATGTCATGCAGAGCCATGGACATGCGGCAAGTGTTGCAGCTAGGCGACGCGGAGATTCGTCGGGCGTCCGCTTCACTTTTATTATCTACGAGAATCAGCGCCGCTGGCTAGGCATCGGTTGGACATACTCGTTGTTCCCTTCAGAGCGCGCTGCCTGGACGGATGAGCATCTGAATCCAGTCCCGCCAAAGAACGAATTCGAGCTTCCCGAAGTGCAGAGCGGAAATGCCAAATGGAGATGGGCTGAAGGTAGCGAGTGGCGGATCGATGGCGCGGAGGACGACCCGTTGGACGCAAAGAGCGCTGATGGTGGAGGTTGGATGTACTATGATAGCAAGGTTTGTGCCCTAATCTTATCTTGGTGTTTCCTGTCCAGTTATCTAACCCTCGACGTCCTGCAGTGGAATGACGGTCGCCGTGGCCTAGATGGATGGGACCGTTATACGCGCCGTAGGAAATGGTGTCGTGACGCTGAACTTGTTGAGATCGCACCCGACGGCACTTCCCTGAAGGCCCCATCCGCCCTGACTCAGGCACTGGTGCAGGAGGCCGAAGAGAACAAGAACAAGGAGCTCGGCAATACCGACGCCTCCGCGATCGACACTGATTCCGTGAGTCTCGCCCCGTCCACATCCTCGAAAGTGCGGAAACGACGTTGGTTCGGAGGATCGAAGAATGTAAGCGATAAGAACAGCAGCAGCTCCTCCGCACAACCAATCGCCACCTCCACCAGTCATGACTCCGAAGATCTTGGGAAAATAACCTCTGGCACTAGTTATAACTCCTCTTTGAAAAGCGCTTCTAGACCCATAAGTATGTCGCGATCGAGACGGTTGTCTGGGCTCTCGGGGAGCGCTGGCCTTGGCCATGGCAGCCCGCATAGCAGCACCGTGGCTAGTGATAGCTTGAGTAATCGGGAAAGAGAGCTCGCCGATGCTCAGGACCGTTTGGATCGTTGGGGATCTCGAGCAACAGGGGGCATTGAGAGGGTGGAGCGGGAGATGGGGCTGGGTGATGAGGTGAACATGGGATTGAGTTAGTTGATACCCTGGGTTGGGAATGGCTTTTTTTTTCCCCCTATTCTTCCACTGCAATAATTTGTTGTCAATAAGTTATTATTATTATTATCATACAAACGTAAGCGGGTGTCATCTCCTACCTCGGATTTATAGCTACTACTGCTCTATCTACGGAGTATGCTCACCAAACAGGAAGCACACCCTCCCCTCCCCTCACACAAGAATCAAATCCCACCCCAACTGCAGAAGAACATCCGCCCAATGTTTCCCTCTATTACTATTTCTCCAGAGAATCCCCAAAAGCTCCTTTGCCCGCTTCACATTCCCGATCCCAAAGTTGGCTTCCAGCGTGCCCAATGTCTGAATGATTAGACATCTATCAGCTGCCGAGGCAGCCTCACACCCTGCTATGAAGAGCGGGAACGTAAGAGCTGAATATTCGCAGTTATTGTCAATTGGGCGGGCTCTAATTCTGTGGAGGAGGTTGCTGATGGCGGTGGATTTTGAGAGTAATGGTATAGATGTTATTGGAGTTCTTGTCGTCGGCGGCGCTGAGATCTGGATGATTCGGTCTAGAGTTGAATGGAGGTAGATATAGGTGGCGTCACGGAAGGAATCTGCTACCATGTGGAGGCGGGAGAGGGTTGCTTCTGTCGTGCCTTTCGGGACAATATACGTGGTTTTCGTGGAGATCCAGGTGTGGAGGAGGGTGTTTCTGGGTTTATTTGGGTGAGCCTTTTGGATTCACCTAGGGCTTTGACATGGTGGCGAAAGGGGGAAACGTACATCGTGTTAACCTCGAGGGCCAGTGCTAACGGGTCGGAGCTCAGAAGTGGGAGGTCAGCTATTCGTGCGCATATCTTTAAGATCTCCTCGGTGTATCCGATGTAGATGTCGAGTTTGGCGGGGCTGCTGTTGTCGAGGCCCGGAATGGAGTTTCTGGTTACTCTGCGGTTGGTGATTTTGGCAAGGTTGTTGGCATAGATGAAACTGCGTATTGCATCCGTCAGCTCTGTTGAAGGAGGATTGGGTCAAGGCCTTCGTACAGCCCACGGACAAAGTTCCAAGTTTCTTCGTCAAGGTGAATAAATCCACCCCGGGAAATGATCAGTGTTTCTAAAGCATCCAAATGCACAGGCCATTGTTTCACGCTGCCGCGCGTAATCTCGTACTTGCATAGAAGGGCAACTGCGAGGATAGCATTGTCTGGCAATAACTGCACTTGAGAGTTTGTTAGGGTTGTCCGGAGCCCTCGTATCGTCTTGATGTAGTAGCGTGCAGCCTCGTTTTCCGCACACCAGCTGTGGTGGGAACGATTGGAAAAGTGGATGGCAGATAGGGCGCACAGGGCATTCATTAGCACCGGAGATGATAGAGCTCTTGGAATGAGCAGGGACCGCAGAGGGTTATCGTCGGTCTCAAGGTTGGCTAGGAGTTTTGAGCCTTTCTCCATGTGGTATTGGAGGTAGTATTTGTCGAGTTCTGAGAGATGGCTAATGAGCCTCGAGGGATCTGGCGATGCCACGGTTATTCGATCGCTCGTTTCACGATCCTGACCACTGGTCAGGTCTTCTTGCTCATCTGAATGGATGGAGGGAGGGGTCTGGCTGTTCTCTACCCCGAGAACCAAAGTCGAGCATGGCGATATCTGAGCGGCAGAGGAGTCAGTTGAGCTGATAGATGGTGTAGGTGACAGATTAGACCGGTGGTCCCTAGGTGTATCTGACTGCTTGATAACCCAAGAGTCGGGACCCAGGGGCGCTGCCCACATTGATCCATAGCCCTCGCAAGTCAGTCCCAGCCTGATACAGCTGTGGCATCTAGATATCTTATCAATCAACGCGCGGTCTTTGACGACTTTGTGAGGGCGATCAGACGGGAGATAATACCTGGGTTTTGCCTCGTCACAACGCTTCCTTCGCCGCTTGCACGTAAGACAGCCAAACCTAGTCCATTTTCTTTCTCTCCTGCACCTTTTCTTGGCTGGATGATTGCCGTCACCGTGATAAAGGATTTCGGCTGTTGGAACTGCGCCAACCATTCTCTCCCGCCAATCTATATATATTTCAGAGGCAGCGATACGCCAACCGACCATTAGAATAAGCCCTGCCTAGTCTATCCGTTAGATCAGCAATGAAAAACCCAAGGTGTGTTAGTTGCCAGATAAAGCAGTAACCACCATCTCCTACATGATTTTTTTTTTCAGATGCTAAATTGACTTCTAGAGCCGCTTTTGAAAAGCATCGACCACGACGGTATGACCTCGAACGGAGATGCGCTAAACCTGTTCAGGCAATACTTACGCCGTCCAGGCCAATGCCAAGCTCCAACTTACTCCGACAACCTAATGGTCATTGTTTCATTATTGCTACACCGTGGATACCATACTGGATATACGGATAGATACTGCCTGGATATCAAGATAAGCCTGCGCGTTGGACCGCCGTTGGAGACTTCCAGTTCCTTCAATTGGAGACACCCCCCACTCCCAGAGTCCCAGATACTAGATAGGGGTGGTAATTTGACATCAGATCTCGAAGATAGACCTTGTCAATAATGACAGGGTTTTATCGGACTCTGACTGACATCAGCACGTGACTTAAAGTAGAGACTCCCGATCTAAATAGCGAAACTAGCCAATCAAAGAGCTTCATAGCTTAGACTGCCCTCCCCAAATAGGAAGATAAAAGGCTGATCCATCTGTGATTTTAGAATCAATCGGACTGTCACCTCAGGTTTGTCAGACAGTCAACAGCCTTCGTCCCAGATCGCCCGCCCCGCCAGCCGTGACTTTCCATATTTGGCAGGTCCATCCAGACGGGCCTGGCCGGGTCACTTTTTGTCTTCTGCATCTTTCTTCAATCTAGGTTCCTTTATCGCATCGCAAAAGATGGTATAAAGCGCTGGGATCCCATCCTCCAATCCTTCTGGTACTCCATCCTGCTCCAACCACTCTGATGCCCTGGAGCCGATTCAATCAGTTCCGGAGGACTGTTAATCGTTCGTTGTGACCTCAATCTATATATACACCTGCAACCATGACTCCTCACCCTTTTGACCCTCTTACCCCACAAGAAATCCGCTTGGGCTTCCGCCTTTTACAATCTGCCTTCCCTGGTGTTGAGCTTCGCGTAAATAGAATCGAGCTTCAGGAACCCATCAAAAAAGATGTGATTCCCTATATTGAAGCAGAGCGGCTCGGAAAGCCGCTGCCTCAGAAGCCAGCCCGTCTACTTTTCTCATATTTCCACCGCCTGGATACGGGCGCTTGCTGCAAGGCGTTGCTCAACGCTGACAATGCATCCGTGGTCTATGCGAAGGAGTTACCATCTGGAGTCCAGGTAGCCCTTGACATTCCCTTGCAGCTTGCCGGTCTTACTAACGAGATATAGTTACCTTTTGACGTCGAAGAAGTTACAGACATCGAGCAGCTGTGTAATGGGCATCCAGCTGTACTCGCAGAAATTGAGAAGCTCAAGCTCCCGCCGGGAGTGACGGTGTGCAACGACCCATGGATTTACGGGACTGACGACCCCAACGAAACACGTCGGCTCTTCCAGTGCTTCATGTACATCGTCACTGTCGATCATCCAGAGAATAACCACTACTCTGTTCCTTGCAAGTTTTCCCCGGTTTTCGACGGCCGCACGCGTGAACTAGTCCGCATGGACTTCTTACCTGGTGGTACCGACACCCAGACAGTAGAGACTCAAGCCTGGAAGCCCGTCAAAACCATTCAGTACGCACATGACCTATTGGACGAGCCTCTTCGCACCGACCTAAAGCCCTACATTGTCCAGCAGCCCGAAGGAGCATCATTCTCGGTGGATGGTAATAGTGTGTATTGGCAGAAGTGGCGGTTTAGAGTGGGCTTCAATAACCGTGAAGGCCTGGTTCTCTATAACCTCACCTATGACGGCCGCAACGTCTTGTATCGCCTTGCCGTTTCTGAGATGACTGTACCCTACGGAGGTGAGCTTCTTCCCTTTCAGAAAACATTCACTTGGAACATGTCTGGTTACTTACTGATAATATGTAGATCCTCGGGCGCCGTATAATCGGAAACAGGCGTTTGATGCCGGAGACGTCGGTTTCGGTCTGAACGCGAACCAGCTTTCCCTGGGGTGTGACTGTCTGGGCCACATCAAGTATTTCGACGGCTACCGATCAGATTCCAAGGGTCAACCTGTCCTTCTGAAGAACATTATCTGCTTGCATGAGCAAGATAACGGGCTTCAACACAAACATACGAATTACAGGTCCGGAACAGCTACAGTTGTCCGCAATCGCCAGCTCGTTGTCCAGATGATATGTACTGTAGCAAACTACGAGTACATCTTTGCCTACATACTTGATCAGGCAGCAAATATCGAGCTTGAAGTCCGTGCAACGGGTATCTTGTCTACGGTGCCATTCGATAACGAGAATGGAGAAACTGCCAAGTGGGGTACAAATGTTGGCCCTGGTGTCATGGCTCAATTCCATCAGCATATGTTTTCACTCCGGATTGATCCTGCCATTGATGGCTTCAAAAACACTGTCTATTACGAGGATAGTGTACCACTCCCAGACGATGAGCACAACCCGAACTTGATGGGTTATACCACCGAAGAAACAGTCATTGACAAATCTGGCGCCGCTAATACAGATGTCAGCCGGCACCGTGTCTTTAAGATCCGCAATGACGATGTTATCAACCCCATCACATATAAGCCTGTGGCCTATAAGCTCCAGGCGGCCCCGAGCCAGATGTTGCTTATGCCCAAGAAGGCACTGGGTCATCAACGCGCTGAATTCGCCTCAAAACCAATCTGGGTAACCAAGTACCAAGACGATGAACTCTACGCAGCGGGCGAATTCACAAACCAAAGCAAGCGTGCAACTGGTGTGGAGACCTGGGTTCAGAGGAAGGATCCCACGGAGAACGAAGATGTAGTCTTATGGCATAGTAAGTTTTCCCCGCCGCGTGTTCTATAGATGCTCGTGGATCTAACTGCCTGTGTTTTTTTTCTAGCTTTCGGTCTGACGCATAATCCCCGCATTGAGGATTTCCCTGTCATGCCAGTAGAGCGCGTCAGTGTCATGCTCAAACCCGACGGCTTCTTCACGAAGAATCCGGCTTTGGATGTGCCAAAGTCAGCCCAAAGTTTCAACCAGTCGACTCTTCACCCAGAGCCATGCTGTGGCTCGGTGAAGAGCAAGATGTAACATTGTATTGCCGGCCATGACACATATCAGATCCATAGAAATAAACTCGCCGACAAATCGATAAGTTGATCATCTACTTCAGCTTCAATCATTAAGTTGAAGTCCATCTTTTTTTATTTCTCATTAATGCAAGTGCTGTGTTGGCATGAAAGCACGCCCCCCGGCTCTCTCGCTCCTTGCGAAACAAAAAAGGTATATAACACTGAAATCTTCTTACAATAAATGATATAGAGGGAATAAATGTGGGAAGGATTCTGTAACCTCAAATCTTCTGAGCTCCCGCGCACCATATCATATCGAAGACACCCAACCCCGACTCTCCCCACACGGTGTCCAGTATACTATCTTGCCCCCAACTTTATCAGGCCCAGGGACTCGCGTCGCTATAGAGATTTGATACTCAACGATTGCAACACTTAGTTGTCCGAAACGGGATGATCATCGGAGTGCGTGTCGTTTGACTGACTCTAACTAAGCCTTAGGGACGTGAGCGCTGGGAACCGAGCCATTGCCGATGTTCGCGATGGCAGCTTCCCGGGCGCCGGTAAGGCCGTACTGAGTGTTGATACCCTCAATACGGTGGGTGGAGTTGATGTTCTTGACCAGAGTGATCTGGAAGCAGGTAGCACCACCCTGACGGGAGGTGATGGTTGAGTAGGCAAGGAAATATTCCCAAATCTTGAAAGTAAATGCAAGTTAGCTACTGTCCATCGTGAACCGGGGGTGGAATGGGAAACTCACTCTGTACCATCTCTTGCCGTATTTCGCCTTAACCTTCTCTCCATTGCCAAGCCAGTTACGGTACCAGCGCCAAAGGGTGGCGGAATAATGGACACCAATGGTGTCGATGCCCTTGACCTCGAATCCCGCGGCCTCGAGCCTGTCGACGACAAATCCGAGGGGAGTGCTAGCGTCGGCACCAGGGAAGATGTATTTGTTCATGAAGAGACCCCAGATGAGATCTTCGTACTGCCAGGACTTGCGGAGACCAGCGATCTGCAGGAAGAAAACACCGTCATCATCCAGCATTTCGTAGACCTGGGATAAAAATGTAGTAAAGTGGCGCACACCGACATGTTCTGCCATCTCGAGACAGGTGATCTTCTTGTAGCCTCCAGAGGCACGGGGAGCATCGCGGTAGTCTAGACACAGAATGCGGCTCTGAGATTCATCAATACCGGCGTTGCGGAGGCCCTTGTTACCCCAAGCGGTCTGGTTGCGGCCGAGCGTAATTCCAGTGACCTTAGCACCATAGTGAACCGAGGCATATTTGGCTAGAGTACCCCAGCCGCAGCCAAGGTCAAGGACAGTATCGCCCGGTTGCAGTCCAATTTTCTCACAAACCACGGCCAACTTGTTGTCTTGCAGTTGTTCTAGAGACTCTTCCTTGTTCACATCGCCAATAATACCAGAAGTGTAAATCATGCGGGGTCCCAAGAACCAAGCATAGAAATCATCACCGCGATCGTAGTGATCACGCACCTGCTCTTCGTCTAGAAGCATGTCAGATACCGGCACCCTTTGGGAAAAGCTGGGAAAGAAATTATACCTTGGGAACGAGAATGAACCAACAACTCCGGAATGAAACCGAAGAGGAAATGCTTGTAGAGACCCATTGTGAAGCGGAAGTTGGCCCAGTCATGCCTGAACTCCAAAGCTTCCAGAGCGTCCATCTTGAAGTCCACCTCACCGTTGAAGTACTTCTCGTAAAAGACTTCCATGGGGATCTTGCTCTTCCCGCGGTAGGTAGCACGGTCATGTTCGCTGTGGAAGTGCAGGTAATACTCGACGGGGCGGCCGGCATATTTGGCTTTCTCGTTTTTGCGGGGGGAGATGGTAGAAGCGATAGACCAGAAGGCCATCAAGATCGGGACAGTGGTGAAGAGTGCGAAGAAGATAGTGGTATAGAAACCCCCACCAACCTGGCGGGCAGTATACCAAGGGATGAGGAAAAGCAGGCCAAAGAGCAGGGCGTTGGAGAAGCTGTCGCTGCCGGGAGCATCTGCAGGGACGGGAGCATTTTTGATGGCCGGGTACTACAAGCAGGAGCAATACAGGTCAGCACTTGGAGAACTGTGTCTCATCTAGCTTCAATCAAGCAAGGTTAAGCTCACGGAGGTAGTCCGCACGCCGCAGTCGTCTGCAGGAGTGACGTGGGAGGCAGGAGGAGTTTCAATGAACTCGAAGTCCTCCGGCGACTCAGGGTGAATATTCGTCATGGCGAGGACGAAGTGGCCTTGGCCAAAGAGAAAGAGGTGTGAGGGGAGAGGAGGCGTCGAATACTGTCAATGAAACCAATTGACACGGGGAGGTTGGAGGAGAGAAAGAGAAACAGAGGGACGGAGAAAGTCGATGGATCGGTGGTCTGGTCCTGGATAGACTAGGAAATTACTAGGTACGTCGGATGTGGGCGCAGATCTCGCCGAGGATCTTCAACTCTCTTTTCTCTCACACGAGCTTCTGTCAGAGCGTAAATGATCTAGTTGGACTCGGCATTGTTGTCAGTGGCTTCCACATGACGTTTTGCTACAAACTGAACATCATGGAGCAATCGATGAGCGGGCAAAATCCATGTTTCAACCCAACGGTTGTTGTCCCAAGCTCCCCTGGGTTCCTGGAGCTGTACAGTGTGGGCCCAATTTCCCATACCTCTAGCGGTGTACTGTATGTAAAACTACGGTACACTCCTGTACTCCGGAGTACTTACAGTAGTACTAGTAGTAGACTGAAGAAGAACTCCATTGAGAGCAGCAGCCTAAATAATCTGAAAAATATTCCTCCCTCCTGTCAATGCCGAGAATAGAATAAGTGAAAAGAAAAAAGAAAATTTTGAACAACAACGCCCCGCTCCATGAGAGGAGACCCGTAAGAATTTCGTTGACCGTTATCGCCTGATCCACGCCGGTTCCAACCCCACAAACAAAGGAAAAATGATAGCACGGATGAAAACACCAAGGCATTTATAATGGTGGCAGTTAACTAGCCAGGTTCAGTTGACTGTAACCGTCTTCCAAACTCATAGAGTTAGCTGAAAGTTCTGGGTTTCCTCATCCTCTTCGTAGTTAGGGCACATATCTTCCTCCAATTGGTTGGAGGAGGCACTGGGAAGCTGCATATAGATCTCCGGAGAAAGCGCTCTCGTGGCTGCCGGTTGAGTCGCAGGCGCCTTAGATTTGCCGTGCAGCCGAGACGACACCTCTCGGCCTTTGCTGTAGCCCACTGTGGTTCGGGAGCACGCAGTGGCGGCAGTATGGCGCATGCTGGACGGATTTGTGGGAGTCCTAGGCTTTTTAGACGAGAAGATCGAAGGAGCAACTCTGGCTTTCGATTTCGCAATAGGAGCCGCTCTAGTTCGCGTAACAGAGCGCTCGTTTCCGGAGAGGGCTTTAGCTGCATCCCGAGCACGGATAGTGGAAACACTGGCGGAATATTTCGATCTTCCCGCAGCCACCTTAGGCTTCGGAGCTTCGATATGCTGTTTAGGAAGCTCTGCCACTGACGGCTGATTCGAATGGTCATTGTTTGTAGGCTCATCAAAACCAATACTTTCCACCTGTTTCATGATGATTTCGTCAACCAACTTGTCATAAGCGTCAGAATCTTTTTGGAATTGGCGCTGTCGCTTCGTAAGTCCGTCACTCCCAATCTCGTTGTCTCCATATACGCTCTCCAGCCCAAGCGCCAAGTTTTCGGGACGAAATTGGGGGAAAGTGGTGTCATATGTGATTTCATCCGGGTAATCAGGAAGTTCTACCATGTGTTAACCTATGCAAATATCCTCTGAATATGGGGTTCGTATGCTGTCTCACCTTTCGGCTTTGGTGGCATATACTCAATGTCGGGGACATCATCCTGCGACGGCTGAGTTTGCGCCTTCGGTTGCGCTTGCTCCACAAACGGAGAAAACTTCTTAACGCGCTGTGTAGAGCCCTTCTTAGTGGTCTTCTCCGGTTTCGTGGTCCCCAAGGGAGCTGCGGGTGTCTGCAGGCCTTTCGCTTTGGCGTTGGTCGTTTTCATACCCAGAGGAGCACGATGGCGAGCGTCTCCTATTGATCGATGTTAGTCTCTCATGGCTTATATCCATTAACAACTTGTGTCCCCGCGTACCCATAGGAGTGACAAAGGCATCCTTGACGGAAGGTCTTGCATTCTCATTCTGCTTTCCAACAGTCTTTTTTATTGTCCCCTTCCCAAATGCCAGAGGGTCGTTCTCGTCCTTCAACGGTACTTTGAACGGAGTCTTAGGGGCTCGGACTCCCGGTGTTTTTGGCTGCAATTGCCTGGCCCCTTGGTTCAGTGGTTTCGACGCCGCAACGGTCTGGTGGGAGTGGACTAGGTTTTCCTGGTCTCGGAGAGCCAACATGGTGGCGGGTGATGGATGATAATAATCATCCAACAAAGGCAATCAGTCTTTCGTCTAGTTGTAGCTGTGAAATTTGTCGGTATGTGTAATTCGTCCGATTGTTGCTGATAAAGGTGGTTGATGGCGATAGGTTCTAGATGCGGATTTCAATTGTTTTCTTACGCGGCGGCGGTTGCCCGTGGAGACAAACAGACGACCCGTTGGAACGATGACGGACGAGGGCGGACCAAAAGGTCTCCAGACTACCTGAAACTAGTGGTTGCTCGATCGGGCCTAGTCTGTGGCCTCCAGGGCTCAAGGTCCAACTTCAGGCTGCTGCTGACCGCCAACAAATAAGGCACTATTATTATCTGGACTGTTCGATCACTTCTCCTGAATTCAACTCCCCTGAACATACTCACACCATTTGCGCCTGGTTTATCGCTGAGCGAAAGCCTTCTGTCGAATCTAGAAACCGTCTCGCCACTACTTTATACATATTTTCTCGGTGCCGGAATCTTCACCATGGACAGAATCAAGGAGGTTTGTTCCCCCTCTTCCCCCCTACTGTTGGTGGGGTAGCTCGAGCTATACCGATACCCTGTGCTGCACCTGCACCACCACCGATTTATCTTCTCCTTGCATGTCTGCATTCACTTTCCGCTCATCATTATATGGAGTACCCTGGTCCGCATCGATTTCTTCGATGCGTCTTTCACTGAATGGAGAAATGGATGGAGCTGACTTAGGTTGTCTAGAAAATGTCCGCTCTCCGTCTGGAGGCTGATCAGGCACAAGAACAGGTTGAGGAGCTCAAGGCCAAGGTGAAGACCTTGGAGCAGGAGAATTTAGCGAAGGAACAAGAGATCACATCCCTCACCCACCGCAACCAACTTTTGGAGGCTGAGGTGGAGAAGCTGGAATCATCCGTGAAGGAGGCCAAGGAGGCCGCCAACCAGAGTGCTCAGCACGATACCCAGAACGAAGCCCTCCAGAGGCGTCTGCAGTTGCTGGAGGAGGAGGCTGAAGAGGCTGACCGGAATCTGCGGGAGACAAACGAAAAGTATGTTCTGCCACCCGTCCCCCCGCCCTCCAACCCAAGCCCCCTTGTCTCGATTATTTTGAATGAACCTCGACTAATATCCTCAAAGACTCCGTCAAACAGATGTCAAAGCTGGTCACTACGAACGTAAGGTGCAAGCTCTCGAGTCAGCTCGTGACGAGTGGGAAGGCAAGTATGAGGAAATGGCGAAGAAATACGAAGAGTTGAAGAAAGAGCTCCATGAACTTGAGGTCTCTATCAGCAACGTTTAAGGATGAGGCTGGACACATGGACGAGATGGAACCGGTGTCTTCGAGCTTTTCACTGATCATTTTATCTCGCTACTCCTTCACCTGCATCGCCCATCCCTGTATTTATCATCGGCCCGCAGCAGGCAGGCCTCATAGCATTCTCTCACCGTCTTGTCCCCGCACTTATCCTTCTATATTTTTTATGTGGCTCTAGAGTCGACTTCATGGCTCGTTAACATAATTCAAATTTGACTCGCACGACTCTTCCAGGGGCACGTGAGATGCGGCGTGGCCGAGAAGTTCGACATCTGGTATTGGTATCATCAAACAGAACATGAAGCAACTTGAATAAGGTAACGATGCTGTATATTCGTAACCAATCATTCTCACCGTTCCCGACGGGCCTTTGCTTTCCTGTGGTTGGACAGTCTTTCTTTCATTCTGGTGACCTTGCGATCCTCCTTGCTTTCATATCGGAACTTCTTCTTCTTCTTCTTGGGTTTCGTGTCTGACTGCTTTTTGGGTTTCTCGGACTGCTTCTTCGACTTGACATCTTCGGATGGTTCAGATTGTTCTTCTTGGCTTTCGTCCGAGCTATCGTTCGACCCCGTGAGACCTTCCTTAGACGGGTCCATTTCTTCAACCGTTACTGTAGTATACTTGTCTTCGTCGATGTATTCGGCTTCGTAGTCGACTGCCGGAGGTTCTGGGATCCCGTTCCACTCGTCATCAGCGCCGTCGTCGCTTGAAGCGCTCTCGTTATCGTCGTCGCTTTTGTTTGCTTCATTGAGCATTTTTAACTGCCTCCGATGCTCTTCGAGGGCACGCTCAAACTCTGCAGTCCTTTCTTCACGCATCTGAATGTAAAGGGGTGAGTTACTGCATTCCATATGCAATGTTCTTAGTGTCACGACGCACCTTTCTTCGCTCCTCCCTCTTTGCCTCGCGGGCTTTTTGTTCTGCAATTTCTTGCGCATGTTTGATGCGCTGTTGTTTGCGTTTTCGGAATCCTGTCAGGAATTGTTGGCGCGCGGTTGGGTCGAAAGTGATCTCTTCCACTCTAGGAGCTAATTTCCGTTTTCTTGAATGGGCGCCTTTAACTTGGGGGCCCATTGTTGATGTTCTTCGTGGATATGAACGATGTTGAATCAATTAAAATATATATGAGAACCCTTATTGTGAAATTTGATGCAGTTATGGCATTTGTATGGTCTTAATACCATTTTCTGAAATAGTAAATGCAACCAAAAAAAAAGTGGACGACAGAAGCTCAATAATATTTAGTCCGACCGGAGATCTTGCCGGGGCTCGACCGCCCTCAAGCTGGTCCAATCCACCACTACCAGCCTCGTTCCCATATATCATTCCCTCCGCGGACATTACCTATCTCTGGCCGCCAAACTAAACCTCAGCATACACGATGCGTTTAACTCATCTCTCATTGCTGGCTCTGGGAGCAGCAACAGCCGGAGCATTCCGCAACACTTCTCCCTTTTTCCTTGCATCAACCTCCGAGTAAGTTTCCCGGGAACCACCATCGAGGCTCGCCTGCGGGCATGAGCTTACAAGCTCCTTAAGGATCACATCTGCTTCAAAACAACTGCAATCCGCCACCTCCCTTCTTGATGATCTTTCTACAACACTCAGCACGTGTCCTTCGGATTACTATGTTATCGCATCTCAACCAGGCGTGCATAGTACCGATTTCGCAACCCGCAAGGCCGCGCCCCGCCTGGGAGCGAAGATGACCGGCCAGGATGAGGAAATTCGTTCGACTACCGTTGTCAACGAGGTCGTGGGTGTTTTGGAGGCGAAGCAGATCCGAAGTGTATTGGAAACAGAATGCGGCGCTCAAACCACGGTTATTGATGCCTCATGTTGGTAGTCCTGGAGACCAGCTTGGATCGGAACATTCACTAACAGGCCAGTAGCTGGATCATACTCGACCGAGTTTGGAAAAGAGCCTCAGGTTATTGTGGTTGAATTCCCTTTGCTTTCTCTTGGAACCGAGCGCGAACAGCAGCTTTCTGATCACGGTTTGTGCGGCTACCTGGATGCGGCAGGAGAATCACTGACAGCCATTACCAGATGGATTACTTTCTGATATCGTTGGTCGGCTGTCATCAAAGAAATACACCATTCTTTACGTTACGACCCCGAGGGAATTTGACGAGACCGATTCCCCTCTTTACCAGCCCGAGAGCGATTCGTTCCAAGATGCCATGCACGTGGATCTGAAGCGGGACTATTCTGCACATTTTCGTCGTGATGAGACGAACAACTCGCTTTTCGATGAATACCAGTACTTTACTCCAGGTATGCTCATTTCTTGCCGGTTCGCTGTAAAAATGCTGCAGACACTCGCTGACCCTTCAGGCATCTTCATGGGCCTTATGGCAACCTTCTTCTTCCTTGTTATCCTGTACATCGCTTTCAGTGCCCTTATGAGCCTGCAGGTCCCCTACGCAGCTTTTGAGAAGGACACCTCGCCTAATGCGCTGAAGAAACAGCAGTAATTGCTTCTACCTATCACTAGCACTAAGCACTAAAGACCTTTGATTATTTGCGACTTCTCTCTGCGATTTTCCACCGTACCTATAGTACAAGTCCACAGGAGATTGGTGTTGTTATGGTATATGTGTATTTTATGGCACAGGTAGCGAGAAAATGCTTCAGAATGCAGGGAACACCCTTTTGACCATAGAGTAACCATAGGCAATCCGTCTATTCTACCTTAAATACTACTTGGTGTGTCAGGTACTGTAGATAGCCCGGGCCTAAGGTGGAGATGTCTGCTGCTTATCGTCAAGTCATGTGATAGGTCCGCTCGCCTGGTGCCTGAGGCACATATCGTTGCGATGGCTGCGGCTTTCTGCGCTGGATTTGCATCGTCTCACTTTGGCCCTGCATTGATCTGGGCCCTTTATTTATGGATGTACTTCTATAGTTTACCCACAAGTCTTTTAACTCCCATTCACATACACGGTCATTGCCCAATAATACTGTAATTTGATCTTTGTTGACATCCCCAGTTAAGTGGAGTCTATCAGGTCCCAGATCCACCACGCCCTTGCTTGCTTACCACTGCCTCATCCATACTTAGCGATATTTATTCACAGTCACGCCTCGTATCTTGAGAGGGTTGACATGACCTTTGACTTTTCGTCGACCAGATAAGCAGCGCTTCCACAGAGCTGCGGACCGGATGCACTGAACAGAGTCCCACGGTCTGAATCAGGGGATTCTCTCGGAAACCTCTCCCGCTCTGATTGCGATTCGAATACCAACCTCTTGCCCTGCCATGCTTCTTCTCCCCATGCGCCGTTCAACGGCCCGCCGGCCATACCTATTCCTACTTCTCCTTGTCGCCATCCTCGCATTTGCGCAAATAGCCGTGGCTCAGGATGATTCAGATTCATCAAACGATAGCAGCGATGATTCCTCCGACAACAGCCCCCCCTCCAACAACGACAACAACACATCCTCGACCACTACAACAGACAACTACCCTGTCGTAACAGTACCCCCAACCGACGATGCACCGTACATGCAAAAGTCCAGCGCCCCAGAAGGAACCGTCTTCATCGCGGTCGGCGCCGTCCTCGGTGCAATGGGCCTCTCGGTCCTCGCATGGCGGGGTCTGGTAGCATGGTCTGTGAACCGATCCGTCCGCCGCGCCGCCGTGATGCATGCATCTGAAAGCAAGGGTCTCCTTCGCGGCAAAAGAAAGCGTTCTGGGCGCTCCCACTCCCGCGCCCACAAAAGCAACAGCCACCACACCGCCGTCTCGCTCGAGAAAGTCCCGGCGAACCGTCACAGCTCCTACAGGGACTCGCGGGCCTCCAGGATCCCAACCTCCGGCAGCGGTCTCTTCTTCTCACCTACCGCGGGGATGCAGAACAGCGGCAACAGAGGCTCGAGTTACCTCCCCGCCGGCTACTACGCCGCGGGAACTGCCGCTGCCGGCCTTGCCCAGAACGTCGGCTTCCCGTCCGATCATCTCCCGCCACAGGCTCGTGGATACACCCGCACTGGCTCCGGCCCGACCCCGCCAGGGTCACCACCACCCATGTCTCCTCCCCGCGGCTTGCATGAGACCCAGCAGTACAGCAATAGCAGCCTTCGGCTATCCTACGCTGCTGCTGCTGGCTCGATGAGCAGTCTGAACCTCGCCTCTCCTCCGCAGGGAAGAACACCAAGCGCATACCTGGAAGACCTCTTCGAGAATCACCCTCTGCGCTCTCCGAACGGGCATCACTGAGCTAAGCCCCTCAAATCCCAGCCTTGCATACCTTGAACGGAAGCCTGCCTCTGTTTCTGTTTGTGTATCATTCCCCCCCCCGCGCGGATGGAGTACTGAACCCTGTGATGGTTATTTTAGCCCCATGCATCTCGTTTTGTTGCTCTCTCTACAATTCATATTGGTTGTTATCTACATCATATACTATCTGCTGTCTAGTACTTTGTTATGTACAGGTTTTGAATCATATATGGTAATACAGATGTAATGTACATAACTTCATCGTCCGTCCTGCATCGGTGTACGGTATGTATACATAATGCTAGTTATCACATTGAGAGTGCTATAGCCCAGCTATGATGACCATTATAAGCCTTCAACTATCTATCCACAAGTTTATGCTTTAGTCCTACGTAGGATCGAGTCAACCAGTCACTCTGTGATATGTTCACATCAATTAGGCTTAACGCGCCTGCAGACCATTTTCGCGTGATAGAATAGAAGAACAAAGAATCGCCACCAACGAGGTACAATAAGAAAGACTTATGTCCGAATATTTATTCCCCCGACGCTCCTGCCCATATAATACAGTAATGAAACGGGGATGGGAACGATGAAGCTGCGCAATGAATACAAAAAAGCCATCAGTCTTGCTAGTTGACTTCAAAGGGAATAGAGGTATTACTGTACATACTTCCAGGACAAAGGCGGGCAACAAAAAACAGCACGCTCAAGTGCATTCAACGCTGAATGATGGAAAAAGGGAAAGGCAGGCAACAAGAAGTACCTAACTCCCACATGAGATACGCCCCACCTGCAAGAACCCAAGGTCATGTCGTCTATATAACAGAAGTTTATTGAAAATTCGTCTGGATCGTGATTGTCAAGTTCAATCAGAATCCAGTTTGCCGCTCAACTCGCCGAGAAGAATGTCGTTAGGGGCTGGTCCACGGCTGTTCCTGACTATAGGTAACTATCAGTAACCGGTATCTTCATAATCATGCCCCCTTACACGAGGAAACTTACCCCATTCGGCTTCTACTCGAATGAATACCCACATCCATCGGCGTGCGACTTCAAGGAACATAAGTACGAACAATCCAAACTCTGTCTCACTTAGCCAGAGGAAGCCTGGTATAAATCTTGTCATCCAGGAGAAGCGGATTGTAAAGTCAATGGCAATGGCCGCATAGTACTGTTGATCGGTGAAATAGCGGTAGCGACGCAGTCCGAATGGGTACTCATTATCGTTCCGTGACTCAGATAACAAGGTTAAATCCCAATCCTTGGTGACGTCCCAGTAGAAGGAATAGGAAGAGTTGACAAACGTGAAGAAATATCTGCTCGGAAGGTTAAACGATTAGCTTCATTTCTCGATTCAAGTGGTTCAAACAACTCACAGTAGACGGGAGAGTGTGACTTCGCTAATACCGTAGAAGTCAAAAGGGCTATAGTTCCTCAGTTTTGCGGCCAGGATAATCACTGGGAAAGCGGTTGCGTATTTCAAAGCGTTGGCCAAGTGCTGCCCACCATTGTTCCCATGCACAGAACTAGTCCGGCACACGCGGACGTATTCGATCAGACACTGTCTCAACCGAATCATGCTGGGTATGGCGATAAGCAAAGGAACCATACAGTTCGAACCGTAATGCCGATCTGGTTTCGATGTACTCGATGTTTCCTTGCCAAAGAACAGGCAGAATGTAACCACAAGGTCCGCGATGACCTTTGCATAGCTTGTGAGGGCATCCGCAAGCAGAATATCGCCAAACTTCCCATCCTGAGCTTCCGCCAGTCCGCCAATACTTATCCGTCGAAGCGTAACTAGGAACCTACGCCGTCCAGACCGTGCCAGTCGATTGAAAGGGAGAACGAGGATGACGAAGAATAGGAATAGGTATGTTTGCGGGATGTAATCGACGGATTCGACCCATTCTCTAGAGCCGTGGGTGACCGGCCAAAAGATGAGGAGGGATAGTAGTAGGGGAATGGTCAAGAGCGCCGCCAAATGATAGGCTGAGGTGTGATGCGGTCGCTGATGAGACGATTGACGAGGAGGATACCGTATTAATGCGGGAAGATCCTGCAGGCAGTTAGTCCTTGCTTGTCTGGATACCCGAGCTTAGAAGTGGGGTGAAGGAAGGGGGCAATGCACAATATTGTTCTGTTGGAGATAATGAAGATTGGCGGCCCATCCCCAGAAACCTATTTGAACGAGTCAACTTAATGTCTTCAGGAGACATATGAACAAGAGAAGTAGACACCCACCGGCTACCAGAAGCACTGCCACGCGAGAAGGGAAAGGGAGAAAGAGACTGAAGGAATCCAATTGAGCATGCTGATCAGGACCCATATTCCATTGAAGGAGAGGCGCTGGGAATCCTAGCACCGTCACGGGGAGGAAAGAATATGAGGACTAAGAGGAGAGATACAAGTGGCAGATTCTCGGTGCGAAACAACAACTGGAAAAGAATAAGAAATAGAAAAGAAGAGAATAAGAGATGAAGTGTCCTTCAACACGAAAAGAGCGACTAGGGGTGAGACCGGCCTTTGCAAAGATGATAATTGAACGATCAGGGTCTGCAGACGTCCTAGAATCCATCGAAAGCGTCCATCGTCCATCTTCGACTGGGTTCGGGCTTAAGAAAGCGCTACTAATTAGTCCGCTTCCGGCTCCTAACGGTCCAGACCGACTTCGACCTGCCGCACTTTTTGCTGAAGCTCAGAGCCCACCTGAAAAATAAACGGTAAACCAGATCCGGCCTAGTGCCTTGGCTAACTGTCACCCTGTCACGTGTCAATAGCCGAGGTACCAACTGGCGGTCCGGGGAAGCATCTCAAGCTCGGAATGACACTACCGTACCTACCTTAGCCACCATTCATTTGGACAGCCCAGCTCTCTATGCTCTCCTGGCGACTTCAATTGCTGTCTTAGGCTGTCCCTTTATCCTGCAAATAATATGGCGGATCAAGACCTATCACTTTCGACCCCCGCCCCTCCCACGAGGCCCTCGGTCCAGTTCTATCCCTTCGCGACATCGCCGGATATTATTCGTTCCCATGAGAAAGATACCTTCCTTATAGCCAATTTGGCCAACCAGGCTCAATCGATCGTTCGAACCCTTCGTGGTGCCCGATTTGCGCATACCAATTCAGAAGCTATCAAACACCTGACGGAGCTTCTATACTTCTCCCTAACCACCTTGATCGGCAACCGGACCCTCGGAGAAGAGTATTGTGACCTTGTTCAACTGGAGGATGACACTTTACAGCTCCCGGCGCTGTCCCGGCGGGTGGGATATATCCTGAGCAGTATACTGGTTCCCTGGACGCTTCAGCGAATTCTCCCCGGTTTCAGACAGCGTTTGCGTTCCAAACTGGAGCGCAGTATCGCCCGGCAGCAAATGAGGTCGCAAAAAGCGAAGGAGACGACCTACAAGGGCACGCCGAAGAAGCAGTCATTCCTCACGAAACTCCGGATCCAGAAATACATATTAGAACATCTCGATTCAATCACCTCAATATCGCCGATATATGCCTTAAGCATCGCGACTTTCTATTTTACCGGCTCGTATTACCATCTCTCAAAGCGTCTTTGGGGCCTTCGCTACGTTTTCACCAAGAAGTTAGAGGAGAATGAACAGCGCGTGGGATACGAGGTCTTGGGAGTTCTACTTGTCCTGCAAATAGCTGTCCAGAGCGTACTCCATATTCGAAAAGTGAGCGCTAGCTTACAGCAACAGGAGGAAGACGTACACTCCGACTTCCCCGGAGCCGGTGGCAAAGACAGTCTGGTCCGTTCGATTGAGCATCCATCCTCCCTCCCGCTTCTTCCCGCTTCGAGTGCCAGATATGATCTCGGCGAGGACCCCGGCGCTATTCCTTGGATTCCTACGGGGCAGCAGAGTAAATGTACGCTCTGCCTTGAGTCTTTCAAGGACCCAAGTGTAACAACTTGCGGCCACGTTTTTTGTTGGACCTGTGTTTGCGACTGGGTTCGCGAGAAGCCCGAATGTCCTCTTTGTCGCCAGGAGGTCCTGGCATCGAAAGTGCTTCCATTGAGAGGCTAATGACCGGTTGAAGGAGTAAACTTTCTGTACAAATATCATCTATGGATTCCTTCTGAGTTGGACCATCACATCGACTCCAGCGCCACGCAGTGCTGTTCACTTCTGTCATCTGAGCCTTAGAACTATACCCTGCTTATGGTTATACATTTACTGTCACACAAGAACACAACAATATTGCAAAGATTTTGACGTACTTCCAATATGACGACTACCCCTACCGCGCATGCCGCCAGCAAATTTCTTGTCCGTATTCAATACATATACATGAAGTAGATAGAACACCATGAAATAAGAGCATCCAAACATGGGGTATATTGTGACAATGGTTCCCGAGAGGAGTAATTAGATACATGTAGTACATTTCTCAGGCTCTTCGGCACCAACTACTGCCTCAATGTCTCTGTCGTCGACCGACGATGCCAGATCCGACGCAGAGACCGTGCTTATGGGGATATTCAGTTCAGCATGTGCAGGCAACGGTGGGGTCGGCTTTAACGCTTTCCGCTTTACATCCATAGTATGGAATAATTGAAATCCGGCATAGGCGTCAGCAGCAGCATCTGTTATATCATATTAGAGCGTGATTCAGAGATAAGTTGCATTGTTTTAGTGTTGAAGGGACTCACAATGGACTTGGGAATAAGTCAGAATACGTGACCAGTCACTGCACCGAACCTCGCTGTCTTTGCTTAATGGAAGCCCGAAATGTTCCAGGACCTGATCCTCTAGCCTCACGACCCTCTTGTTGATTAATTTAGGATTCGAGTGGCAATATTTAACGAGTTTGTAAAGGTGGCTGAGCTCGAAGACGCCGCGGGCTTCGATCCCCATGAACTTGCGCAAGCGAGTGAAGTCAGCTTTGATATTTACGCCGACCTTCGTGGTTTCCGGGTCCTCTATAATGCGTTTTAGAGTCGGAGATACGAGGTCCTCGAGCGTCTTCCCGGGGAAGAATAACGATATCTGGAAGAGCGCGATGCGTTCTCGGCTGGCGAGTTGGATGAGCGACACGTTGTTTTGGATGCTGTCGGACGCGGTGGCCTGGGCTTTCCATTCCATGTCGTACCCAAGTACTGGCTCATTGAGGAAGAGCTGCGCCACTTTCTCCGTGTCTCCAAGGGATCTGCAGTAGTGTACCATTATTGGCTTTCCATCCGCTTTCTTGTACATACGGTGGCTCCAGGTTTGAGGTTCGCGCTTATATAAAATGTGGAAGCCTGCTGACGCCTTTTGAAATGCCGCATTGGTTTTCGGCAAGCGGTTATGCGCATTAGAGGGTTTCAAGACTCTTGACGTGGTGATTCTTCGGGACTGCTGAGCTTTAAACGAGTTGATCGTTTTAGAGTCTGTACGAGCTGCCTTCCAAGGCACGGTACGGCCATTACAGAGCTGCCTAGCTCCTGCGACAGCACGATGGAGTTCCATAGCGCTATCGCTGAGACCAGACGTCAGGGCTGAGAACCTGAAAATATGACTAGCGCCGAAGGTTTTCAAGAATGGAGAAAAAAACATGATATAGGGCTATCCTGCTTCCGGTATTCCTTTCTCTCGTGGAGTAGGATAACTTCTGTCGGAATGCGAGAAACGCAGTCCGATGTAGCCGGAAAGGACGACCTTTCATGTAGAAGGGGTTACTGCAGAAATCAAAGCTTTTGCTGGAATGAGACGAAACTGCTCTGCAATAATCGTCTGTGAGCTGGCGGGACTTATTAATCGCAGATCGACCGTTCCAAGCATAAGCTGGGCGGAACAATCGAGTGCGGCCAGCTGGCGAGTCTTGACGCTGCCTTACGTGAGGGTCACAACAATCAAGACGTCTGTGAGTGTCAGCAGCGTCCAAGGGGCAGATCCAAAGAAAAGTACCCAGGCTTCCCAAGGCTACAAAGAAGTGTCTCGCTGCTCCCGATCGTAGAACGCCCAAACCGGGGATACGGGCCCATCAAGAGTAGTCCCAGGAACTAATCCAATCATGCTCTAGATCCAAATTAGAAAGCAAATTTGACTGAACATGAACCAGATAGGTTTGGAGAGTAAACACGAGGGGTTCCGATCATCTGCAGATTGTCGATAGAGCTTCGGAACGGATAAACATGCGGTTCTCGATTCTCATCGTCCATCCAGGATCCACGATTCATCAACCGTCATTCCGCCTCGAAACAAATAAATCAAAGTTCAAAGTCTTAGAGAGAAATATTCTTTGCACAAAACGAACCTTGTGCATATCTCCAGATGACGTCCCAACTTCTTCCTCTAGGTACTATAACTCCTAATCTTGTACACGCTGTTACCTGCTGACTGGATCGCCAGAATTGATTGACAAGTGTGTTGGATCTCGGATATGGATCATCATGAAGAACGATAAAGGTCAGCTTGTTTGACATGTCCATGACCAGGCACTTGTTGTGTACTGACACCCCACCAGAATTCTCAGGCACATTGCTCGGATTTGATGACTACGTCAGTAAGTAACAAGCCCCGCGAGTCCAGATTGGAAATTTGGTTCTGATCCTCTTTAGATATGGTCTTGGAAGATGTGACTGAATTGTAAGGGTTTCTGTCATCTGGATCTACGGCGCATTCGCCTACCACAGGCCGCCATGTCTATGCAAGGTAACTGACCCTGAAACAGTGATTACACTGGTGCTCAGGTCAAACTGTCGAAAATACTGCTAAATGGAAACAATATCTGCATGGTATGTTGTTTGGCCCCCGGAAATGCATAAGACTGACTTATTCTCCAGTTGATTCCTGGTGGTGAAGGGCCGGTTAGTAGCTCTTGATCAAGGTCCATTCTTTTAGTTTAATGCGATGATAACAATTGGCCACGACTTGCGACGATATCATGTAAGGTCATCAGATAATGAATAATCAGCCTGTTTTTAGGCATAAAACTTGGCCTGCCTGGGGACATGCTTATGTAAAAATGATAGTTCATGATGCGACTTAAGACTCTCATTCTCAAGCGTCGGCTGGATGGCGCAGACTCGAGCGACACGCTCTAGTATTTGCCCGACTGGCTATCGATGAGGACGGGAGACTGCCTGAGCCGCCTTGAAGAATGGTGCAGGCAAATCTAATCATCTCGCATGCATAGACGAGGCTGGAACCTAACTGAACTTGACCAACTCAAAGAAAAGTATCTGAATCCGACAAATGCCAAGCCTTGAAGCGCGTGACTGACTACTGAAGCGGGTCCGTAGAGGTGGTCGGTTTGCAGTTGAGCATGGACAATACGACCTCGATCACCCGGGAGCTATCTAGCGATATCAGGATTAGTGCTTGCTTATCAGCCACTGGGCCTGTCATACCGTAGCCTAACTGTCTACCGAGTCTCGAATCTCCGCTTCTCGCGGCTACCTTACCCCAGTTACTTTTTGATCTCGCAACAAATATTACCTCAACAAGGCCCCTGTATGAAATCGCGAGTCCCCCTCCCGTCATTGCGGCTAGTCGTCTTCCTGAGCTACCTTTGAAGGGCTACATATTTCCTAGGTTATTTTATCTCAGGTATCCAATCTCGGTTGAGCTCGCCGCATTTCCATCCAAGGAGTCCTCGGCCATTTCACTTTGCGCATTTTCTATCCCCTCTATTATTATTCAGCGGCGGCGGCGATCGAGACGTTTCAAACGTGGATAACTGAGCCCCATATCCGCACCCACTCTGATGGGATCGGAGATGGATAAAGATATCGTAAGGGCAAAATCCGAGCGTTCGGCATCTGCCGACTCGCCCCCAGGCTATGGCGAGACGATGACCAGGCGAGAGAGCCTTGGGCAACGAATAGTGCAGAGCTTCCAAAGAGACCCAAATGCTCAGGTCACTGCATTTGCTTCTTTTTCAGAAGGTGGGGGCTATGATATTGAAAATGCAGTAGAGAAGGCCGCAAGTTCGCCGCTGCAGCGCAGTCTGAGGGGCCGCCACTTGCAAATGATCGCTATTGGAGGTTCTATTGGTATGTAATTCTTTATTGATTTGCTCATAGAAAGAGTCATTCCTATGTACCCTGTGTTGGGAAGTTATATATGCTGACAAAAGGAATTTATTCTTCAGGCACTGGCCTTTTTGTTGGATCTGGCCGGGTTCTTGCAACTGGCGGTCCGGCTTCACTTCTTATAGCATATGCATTGATTGGCTGCATGCTATACTGCACTGTGCATGCACTTGGCGAGATGGCTGTCATATTCCCTGTCGCTGGATCATTCGCGCACTATTCGACTCGGTTCATTGACCCTGCTTGGGGGTTTGCCATGGGTTGGAACTATGCTCTACAATGGCTCGTCATCTTGCCGCTAGAGATTGTCGCCGCCTCAATTACTGTCGAGTATTGGGAATCCGATATATCGAGTGCGGTATGGGTGACCTTATTCTGGGTCGCAATTGTCTCGATCAATCTTTTTGGTGTCAAGGGTTATGGCGAAGCGGAGTTTGTGTTCTCCTCTGTCAAAGTCATTGCTGTGATCGCTTTCATGTGGGTAACCCCACAACTCTTTGCCATCTCATCTCCGTGGCCTATGGATGATTGACTCTGAACAGCATACTTGGAATTATCCTGAACTGTGCCGGAGGACCAGGCGGGAGCTATTTAGGGGGCAAATACTGGCGTAATCCGGGCGCGTTCCACCATGGCTTCAAAGGCCTATGCGATGTTTTCGTCAACGCCGGGTTCGCATTTGCAGGAACAGAACTGGTCGGTCTTGCTGCAGCTGAGACGGCCAATCCGCGAAAGTCTCTCCCTACCGCTGTTAAGCAGGTCTTTTGGCGCATCACACTCTTTTACATTGTCTCGCTCACCCTCATCGGCCTCCTGATTCCTTATACGGATCCTCGGCTTCTTAGCGGATCCTCTACTGCTGATACTAGGGCGTCTCCTTTCGTGATCTCCATCAAGAATGCTGGAATCGAGGTTTTGGACTCGGTAATGAACGTTGTGATCATGATTGCTGTTCTCTCTGTTGGGAACTCGGCTGTGTATGGCTCTTCTCGGACCCTAGCGGCTCTTGCCGAGCAACGACAGGCTCCTCGGTTTCTTGCCTATATAGACCGAAAAGGTCGTCCGTTATGGGCTATTGGGATTGCCTCCGCGCTGGGTCTACTAGGGTTCTTAGCAGCAACTGACCAGCAAGAAGTCGCTTTTGAATGGATGATAGCTATCTCGGGCCTTTCGTCGATCTTTACCTGGGGCTCCATCTGCCTGGCGCACATACGTTTTCGTCGTGCGTGGCAGATACAAGGACACAGCTTGAATGAGCTGGCTTTCCGCTCTCAGCCGGGCATAATGGGCTCTTGGATCGGGTTGATCTTCAACTGTCTTATCCTGGTTGCCCAGTTTTGGGTTGGATTCGCGCCTATTGGTTACGAGACAATGTCCTCTACCTCCCTGGTTCGTAATTTCTTCTCGAGATACCTGGCCGCGCCGGTTGTCCTTCTCTTCTACATCCCCTATAAAATACGGTTCAAGACCAAGATACTCCGGGCCAGAGATATGGATTTGCGGACGGGTCGGCGAGAATTGAATATCCAGTGGCTCATGAAGGAGGAACGTGCCCAACAAGCGGCATGGCCCGCTTGGAAAAAGCTGTACAAGTTCTTCTGCTGAGCGTATCTAGATGTCTAATTTTGTGCTATTTAGCGCCCTCTTTTCCTAGTTAGTGGTTCAATAATAACGACGATCATGAGATTCGTACCCACCCTCGGCATACTCCACGGCGACTTGCATCGATTTTGCTCACTACATCTCAGGCATAGTAAGTCACAGGCAATGGTAAAATAGTCGTACTCTGCAGATTCCATATGAAGGTAAAATTGTAGCTAGTGTTGTTTTAGTGCTCCAAGTCAAA
>MU628433.1:0-37602 GCA_025688805.1 Aspergillus egyptiacus
AAAAAAAGGGCTACTAGAATAGGCTGATATTGTATAAAAACTGGTGGACGGATTGCCGACAGGTTGGTGCAGAGATATATCATATCTTGGGCAATGTCTGGTATAGATTCAGTGGATGTTGAGTATGTATATGGCGAGGTCAATTGAAGAGGTGCTAGTTCAAGGGTGATAAGGTGGGAACCTGTGAATCATGGCCGGGCAGTGGAGCTTCAATGGCGACGGATGGCCTTAAGAGTGCAAAGGAACTGGCTACTTTAGGTCTGGTATTGATCTGCGGGTGCCAACCTTATACTCCACCAGAAAATCTACCTCCACCTTACAGGACCGCTTGTTGGTGTTTGCTTATCGAACTTGGGAGTTGTTTGAAAAGTAAGTCTGTTCATAATGCTATGTACAAATGGGCTAACACCAACTGTCCATGCAAACTAAAGATATGTAACCACCGGCTGTGTAAGAAATCATCTACAGTTTAGCGAGCATCTTGTTGCCCTTGTTCAGCAGGGCCGCGGCATCGTTAACAAGCTCGTCAACAATGGCCTTTGCGGACTTCTTCTCGTTGACGACAGCAGCGACCTTGCCCATCAGATACGGGCGAGCGTTCTCGAGGTACTCGTCGTCAACATCGTCGGGCAGGTTCTCAAAGTCGTGCTCGACGGGAATGACACCCTTGGAAGTAAGTTGCTTCATCTCCTCCTGGCGGTTCTCCTCCCAGTTAAGGATGTACTCGTTCTTGCGCACACGCATGGGACGGCCCTACAGCGTGTTAGACATACAGGCCGGGCCCACGAGTACTCAGGGACTTACAGTGAAGATGATTGTGCGGATGTTGTCCTCAAAGCCGGCAGTGCGGACGGCCTCCTGGTGAGCCTTAGGGGCACCAGCCTCCTCGGCGAGAATGAAGCGGGTACCGATCCAGACACCAGAGGCACCCAGCATAAGAGCAGCAGCAACGGAGTTACCGTTGAACAGACCACCAGCAGCAACAACCTGCACGGGCTGGCCGGTGAAAGGGCTGATCTTTCCAGCGCAGAGCTTGGCAACAGTAGGGATGAGAATGGTGGTAGGAACGTCACCAGTGTGACCACCACCTTCACCACCCTGGGCGCAAATAATATCCGCACCGACGTCAATGGCCTTCTGAACGTGCTTGGGGTGACCAATCATGTTCATGTACAGAATTCCATGCTTGTGGAGCCTCTCAACAACAGCCTTGGGGGGGACACCAACGGCAGAGACGAAAAGCTTAGCGCCGCTCTCGATGATAATGTCAACAAGTTCATTAAGCTTTCCTTTTGTGTAGTCGTAGCTAGAGCGGTCACAGTCAGCAGCTGTACGATGCATAGACATCCTACGGGGAGGGCGTACTTTGTCTTGCGCGCACTTCCACCAACCTGAGGGAGCAAAAGGTCAACACCGAAAGGAGCGTTCTTGTCGTTCAAGTAGCTCTTGAGCTCGGCAACCTGTTCGCGGAGCATCTCAGGGGTGTAGCCGACGCCACCGATAACACCAAGACCACCGGCGTTGGTGACTGCTGCGGCCAGCTTGGGCCCAGCAGCCACGTTCATTCCTGCCAGCAGGACGGGGTGATTGATCTTGAGCAGATCGGTAAGAGTGGTCCTGATCTTCTCTGTAGGATGTCAGCTCGCAGTCCGGACAGCTGAATCGGCAGTCACATGGGGCGAACACGGGAGGGTAGGACTTACGAGGAGAGGCCATGGTTGACTAAGGAACTCGATAAAAAATAAATAAAAAGAAAGGGGGTATAAAGAAGGCGAGCAGTACTTGAAAAACAGATGTAGCAGCTGAGAAAGAGGGTTGAAACTTGAAGGAGATCTGGAGAAAATAATTTATTATTATAGAGGCTCGGGGCAACCGAGGCGGAGGTGCAAGCTGAGCAAAAAGCCTCGGTTCAACGTGCTGGATCATGAATCCTACCCCAGCTTTCCTGTCCCGGATGCCGAGTCCGCTGACTCAGCAGGCGGGGTCGGCCTTCGGCGTAACGTCGCCTGATCGAAAGCTGCCTGAGGCAGACATGTCAGCTGATCCCCACTAGGTACCTGACCTTAACTGTAAGCGTTCTAGAAGCTCGACCACATGACGTGCTCCACCTTTCTTTTCTGAGATGGCCTGCTTCAACAAACGCATCGAAACTCCCTCGCAGTATGAGAGCTCTGTCAGCCGGCAGCCGGCATCCTCGTGCTGCCCTATTTGGATTAGCCATTTGCCCTCGTATGTACTCTTTTCCCGCAGCATGCAGACCGCAATTGCCCGATAGAAAGCTGTACCGGACTTTTACCAGGTAGATCGTTGCCAAGTCATTGTATGTCGAATGCAATTCTAACTCTGCTAGAAGCTCTTTTCCAGATAGTACGTGTTTTACCCTTTACGATAATAGGCGCCAATCCGTCCTCCACAAGTTCATTTGGTCTGTTCAGAGCACTCTAGCTAAGCTGTCAACCTCAGAATGCCATTGGACCAACGCACAGACCCCGCGACCTTCCTCAACAGCGCATATCAGATATGGTCGCCACGAGTTGCTGACCCCCTACCTTCCTGTCCGACAAACCTCCAGCCGAGCCGGAGCTCTCAAGACGACAATGGATGCTATAAGACCCTCGCATACAGCATATATTGCTCTTGGCAGCAATGTTGGCGAGCGCGTGGAAATGATCGAAAGAGCGTGTTTGGAAATGGATAAAGCCGGCATCAAAGTTAGGAGGACTAGTTCCTTGTTCGAGACTGCGCCAATGTACTATCTTGACCAGAGTCCTTTCATGAACGGCGTTTGCGAGGTGCGTCCGTTCTTCTCGACTCGTCGAGTATTCTACTCAACATGATCCAGGTAGAAACGGGCCTGGAGCCCCTAGAACTGCTCGATGCTCTGCAATCGATTGAGATCAAGTTAGGCAGGAAGAAGTTGATTGATAAAGGCCCAAGGACAATTGACCTCGACATTCTCCTCTACGGTCGACAAACCTTCTCCCACGACCGCCTCAATATCCCCCACAAGCTAATGCTGGAACGCGACTTTGTCCTCCGGCCCTTGAGCCAGTGAGTTTTCTCAATGGCACCTGGGTAGAGTCAAATTAACGATTTTACCAGGCTCATCCCCAATGATATCCCTCCAATCCCTGGACATTCCACAAGCTACCTTTCCCACCTCAAATCCCTCCCACCACCAGAGCCCACCCCTGTAGCAACAACACACATATCAAGCCGCTTCCCACCCCTCCACTCATCAGATCCCAACCGCCCCACCCACGTCATGGCAATCCTCAACCTCACCCCCGATTCTTTCTCCGACGGCGGCAAACATCCCCCAACTGACCTCTCAACCCTAACGGAAACTGTGCGGAACTTCATCCGCGCCGGCGCAACAATCATCGACATTGGCGGCGAAAGCACCCGCCCAGGCTCCGTCCCCGTCGGCGAAGAAGAAGAACTCCGCCGCGTCATCCCCGCCATCCGGCACATCCGCACCTCCATTCCCGAAGCGTCCAACATCGCCATCAGCATCGACACTTACCGCGCCAGGGTAGCAGAAGAAGCATGCGCCGCAGGCGCGGACATCATCAACGATGTCTCCGCCGGCCTCCTCGACCCAGAAATGCTCCCCGCCGCCGCGCGCACAGGCAAATCCATCATCCTAATGCACATGCGCGGCTCGCCGTCCACAATGACCAAGCTAACGGACTACCCGAACGGCGTGATCCAGGACGTCGGCACAGAGCTGCGCGCACGCATCGCCGCCGCGGAAGCAGCGGGAATCCGCCGCTGGCGTATAATCCTCGACCCGGGTCTCGGCTTCGCGAAGAACCAGCCTGAGGATCTGACCATTCTCCGGGACCTGAACAAGCTCCGGACCGAAGTCGAGGGACTAGAGTATTTCCCTTGGCTGATGGGGCCTAGTCGGAAGCGGTTTATCGGGAAGTTGACCGGCGTCGAGAAGGCGAGTGAGCGGGTGTACGGTACTGCGGCGACAGTTACGGCTAGTGTGGCCGGTGGTGCGGATATCGTTCGTGTGCACGACGTCAAGGAGATGTGGCAGGTGGCCCGGGTGGCGGATGCGATATATAGAGGTGACTCGTGAGATGATCGTGTCCATATACTATATAGAACGTAGATATAGGATATTTTTTGGTATTGAATCTCAACGTGTAGACTAAAGCTGTATTTTCAACAAAATGTACAGGAACAGGAGTGAGAATATAAGGCCAAAGAAAACTCGAGAATTTCGGACTGGTTTGAAAGAAACATAAATATATGATAGAAGTGGACGGGAACCTGACTGTGCAAGCGTGGGAGGGTCATCGTCCAACGCAGAAAGCCCGGTCACTGCCTCGTGCACGCGCACAGTCAAGGAAGAGGGGACAACAGAACGCCATTTTCAAAACATGAGACTGGCTAAGAGGCGGGTCATGCTGTTGGTATAATCGTATAAGACTAAAAGATTCATTTAGCTGTTAAGATAGTTACGTATAGCACCTAATACACTGTTAGCATGTGCGAAAAAGAGGGGAGGAGGGAAAACTACCTTGCAGCTTCGTCGCACCCTCTCCCACAAGCTGCGTCAAGTTCTCCAAGTCATCACCCGCGGTAATACCAAACCGGCGCACGAAGTCCTTAGCAGCGGTTTCGAGGTCGCCGTACCCATCGTCAATAGGAGGATAGTCATCCTCGGGCCGGCCGAAGTACGTGTTGCTGGAGATAGAGGTGGCCCCGTCGAACTGGCGGAGACGCTCCTTGGCCTCTGACTGTGCAGCGGGGTCGAACTGCTCGCGTCCGAAGAATTCGTCGGATGAGATACCCTTCTGGGAGCCGAATCTGGACTTCGCTTGTCGGAGTTCTTCCTCTGTTTATCGATTAGTCACAGCAAAAATGAATGGAGCGGCAGTATAACGCACCATCTTCAGCGGAACGCGCCGCACCAACGGCACCGAAGCCCAACTTCTTCGGAGCAGGCGCAGCAGGCTTCGCAGTTTGGCCGAAACCAAGCCTTCCAATACCCATACCGAGACGTTCAACATCGCTGGAACTTCGCTCATTGGAGGCCCGGGTGGCACCGAAGCTCGCTCTGTTAGGGCTAATTGCAGTTGGTGAAGCAATAGCCGGGGCTCCGGTAGTAGGTGCCTTCGCCTTGGCTTCCTTCTCCTCCGCTTCCGGATCATAGCCTAGTTTCTCGATACGCTCCGCCTCCTCTTTAGCCTTTCTCTCCGCCTCGTCGAAATCGATGGCATCGGCACCACCAACTTTTTTTGCGCCAAGCTTAGGTGCCTTTTTCGCACCGAGGACACTGCCCTTCTTCGCAGTCGTCGCGCCGGAGGTCTTGCGAACTGTGGCACTAGCCCTAATAGCAGCCGGTGCCGGCGAGGGAGATTCTTTGTCGGAGCCAGACAGAGGGGACTTTGACCGCGGGCCATTCCCATTTGCGCCAGCATTCAGGAACGGGGATGCAGTACGGCTCACAACAGGAGGGGTTCCGGTACGAGAAGGAGGGTTGCTCGGTCGCTTGACGATGGAAGGCTTATCCCAGGACGAAAAGAAATCATCTTCCGCATCTCCAGAAGGCGTGTTAGATCCGTTGGAGGGCGTACCGGCGGGGACATCTGTAATCACAACCTCATCGGGGTACCTAACCAGGAAGAATATGATTAGCCAGTTTAGTTTAGCAAATCGAGGCTCAGAGTAAGGACTAACTGCTGTGCGTCTAGGGCAGCCCGCCTCTTCAATTCTTCCTTATATTTCACAGCGGCATTGCAGGTATATTTGACCTTCACGTCCTTGCTGGCCAATGCGGCGGACCCTCCGTTGGACTGAAAGTATTTCGTAGCAGATTCGTTTCCACCGACTTTCATAAGACGGAGCTGCTCCCATTGCCATTCTATCGCGCGGAATGTTAATTTTTGGCCCCGAACACAGTGGGGAAAGGTAGGGAGTTAGGGATGCGTACGGTCGAGATTCGTTGAGCGGACAAAGGAGATGTGGACACCGAGATTGCGGTGGTTCGCAGAGCAGTCAAGGCACAGGTAAATTCCGAACGGCACGGACGACCAGGTGGGATTCTTGGAGCCGCAGTCGAAGCATATCTGCAGACAGAAGAAGAACTGGATCAGCCTAGAAATTGCGGTATACAGCAGGGTCTCAAGGCACCTTGTTCGCGGCCTTTAACTTCAGTTTTTCAAATATCTTTTGAGACTCTGACTTGCTGGCACTCATGGTGACGGTATGACCAGGCTAAATGTTACGGAGAATGGGAGAACGAGAAGAGACGAGCGAGGGGAAGTTCGTCGGAGAGAGGAGGGAGACTTGAAGGGAACCCCGAACGCAAGCAAGGCGGGAGGGCGAACGTGGTCGGAAACGGCCTTGAAGCCTAGTGTATTTTTCACTCTATAAATTTCAGTCGCCCTATTGGGCAAATACGCCAGTAATCGGATAGTATTGTGATCAAATAGCTTCATACTTTACAGTAACAATAATCCCTGCACTTGCTCTCCTTGACATTAACTCAGTCAGTATCCCTCGATTTCGGTTGAATGACATGCCAGTCCCCATTTAAGAAATACCACAATAGCTGTTTTGCAAATACAACTATTCCGGAGCCGCAGTAGCCTTAGCACGTGATCCCATCTGCATCTCCACATCGAAGTCCAGAAGAAAAGAACCGAGCTATGAATCAATTCAACAGACAAAGCTATTCCCTATAAAAGAGGGCATTAAGCCTTTACCTCTGATCTTCCATGCTCGCTGTGACTGCGCGATCAATATTTATCCATTCAATGAACACAGGGTGACCGCAGCACCAAACCACACATCCGGAGTATACCCAACATAACGCCAAACAAGAAGATCACGATGAGCCTCCTACACCTCCGATCCTCCCCTTCTCTCCGCCGGAGCCTCCTCCTTCCCCATCCGCTCCTCCCCCGCGTCTCCTATAACACCTATGCCACACACCGCGACCTCGGCGGCGAACCCGCGCCGCGGCGAAGAAACGTCTCAGTTTTCTCCGACGACGGCAGATATACATGGAGCGAGTTAAGCGGGACGGAGAAAGTCGCGCGAGCTACGCAGCAGTCTATTAACTTCGCCGTTGTCCTAGCCGGCGCCGTGCTGACGGTAAGTCAGTGCCTTTCGTGACGGCGCACTTCGGCTCTCGGAGGTGCAGCACTGACTGTAGCTAGGGCGGAGTCTTCTATTTATTATACACGGAGGTATTTTCACCGAATAGTAGGACGTGGCAATTTGAGAAGGCTGTCGAGCGGATTAAAAATGATGCGCGGTGTACGAGTGTGCTTGGTGATAGGCGAGAGATTAAAGCGTATGGGGAGAATACTTGGAGTCGGTGGGCGAGAAATAGGCCTATTGCGTATGCTCCTCACGGTGTGGTGGCTGAGATGGAGATACTTGCGCTAACAGATGTGAAGGACGACGATTGATAAGGACCAGCAAGGTCGCGAGCACATGAGGATGAATTTCCATGTATGTCTCTTGTACAGTGAGAGTGGATGATGGACTAATGTAGTGCAGGTTTCCGGGCCGCGGAACTCAGGAATCGTATTTGTACACATGGTGAAGCCTCCGGGTTCGTATGAATGGGAGTATAGACTTCTGGCGTTGGAAGTGAAAGGTGAGTGGTGTTCTCTCTATATCAGTAATGGGGACAGGGACACTGACACATCTGTATAGGATCTCGTATTGTTCTTGAGGAACGTCATGATCCTAAGGTCGATAAGGAGTTGAAAATCTTCGGCATTCGGTGGAGGTAGAGTGCTGAGCAGCTCGTGAGAGGCGAACTACTGTATCACACCAGTATACCAAAGCTTTTTGAATGGTTTATGACCCTAATAGGCCCGGAGCCTAGCGTTATGTCCATTGGGAAGGCTTTTCTGAGAAGTGAAGTCGTTTCAATTTATATGCACAACACTACATTGTAAACCGTCTAATGACATTGACCCTCGGCCAACAACAGAATTATATCCTAGGCCCCTCCAAAATAACCTTCGCCTCCTCTGACTTCCACCAACTTTTCCCCTCCTCACCAGGAAATGAAAACCTATCCATGCTCTCCGGCTTCATCTCCACACTATACCCCGGCTCCATAGGAGTAACATAATATCCGTCCTTGACGCTAGACGGATGCAAGAAGTGCTCATGCAGATGGTCCACATACTCAAGCACGCTCCTCTTCCCGCTAACGACAACGTAATCAATCGTGCTCAGGTGCTGCGTGTACTCGGGCAACCCGACGCCCCCGGAGTGAGGCACGATCGGGACGCCGAACTTGCGCGCAAGCAGTAGGATAGCCATGACCTCGTTGACACCACCAACGCGGCAAGCATCCGCCTGGAGAACTGTCAACGCTCCCGCCTGCAGAAGCTGCTTGAAGATCACGCGGTTCTGGCACATCTCGCCCGTGGCGACGCCGATTGTGCCGTGCGGTGTGTTCTCCAGGGCCTTTTTGATGGCGGCGTGGCCGAGAATGTCATCGGGCGAGGTGGGCTCTTCGATGAACCATGGCTTGAATTCTGCGAGTTGCTGCATCCATTCAATGGCCTCGGGAACGGACCAGACCTGATTCTAGTCAGCGACTTGTTTTCCCTCAGCAAGACGGGGGCTCACAGACCTGGTTAGCATCAACCATAAGGATATTTCCCTTATCGTACCCAATCGCATCGCGCGCAATCCTCAATCGCCGCCTATCGTCTTCCAGGTTCGCACCCACCTTCAACTTGAAATGCCTATACCCCTGCTCGACACTCTGCTTCAATAGCGCCTTCAGCTTCTCCTCGCCATACCCCAGCCATCCGGCGCTGGTAGTGTACGCAGGCACAGCCTGACTCTGCTCCGCATCCTTGATCCTGTCGGCCTTTCCGCCTTCGACCTCCTTCAAGAGCGCAACGGCCTCCTCCGGTGTGATCGCATCAGTGATGTACCGGAAGTCAATGCACCTCACGTACTCCTCCGGCGTCATATCTGCGACGATGCGCCAGACAGGCTTGTTCAGGACCTTGGCCCACAGATCCCAGAGCGCGTTTACAACGGCACCGAGCGCAAGATGGATAACGCCCTTTTCGGGGCCGATCCAGCGCAGCTGGCTGTCGGAGACGAGGTATCGCCATGTCTTGCCCCAGTCGGACGTGAGCTCGTCGAGCTCTTTACCGACGACGAGAGGGGTGAGGAGTTCGATGGCCGAGCAGACGATTTCGTTGCCGCGGCCGATGGTGAATGTCTGGTCAATTCATTAGCGGATTTGGTTCGTAGAGGCTGACTGCGGGGTGGGATGTGTAGTACCATGCCATGTCCGCTGTAGGGCGAGTCTGTGTAGAGAATGCAGTAGGCTGAGGAGTAGTCACCCGCGGCGTTCATGGCATCGGAACCGGTCTTATCGAGGGAGGTCTAATAATCTGCGTCAGTGCTTGCTGTACTCTGGGCCTTCGATGGAGCGAGCCTTACTGGAAACCTCACGTCTCGCGTGATAAAGCCTGTAATCTTCACCATTGTGTTCTATGTCTTATCGGTCTATACTTGGCGAAGGTGGTTAGAGAACTGTGAACAGTAGCAATTGTCAACTATATATACATACTTCAGAAATCGGACCCCACGATAGCTACTGCGTAATTGGCGCCTTTTAGTCGTAGGTTAAAATCATAGGCAGATGTTCAGGAATTGCCAGGTATAAGAATGAACCACGCGCCTCCTGGCCGTGGTAATTGAGGGCTGAAACCCCTCGGAACAATTATGGCACCCCTCATCGACCCAGGCGACCCGGATCAACTCCAGATTTTACTCTGGATATAGCCTCCAGTCAAGGAAGTTCGGCACGATCCACAAATACTACTGGCAGCAAGAATTACTACTGTATTAGCCGGTGCGTGGGGGTTGGAGCATTGTCCTGCAATTGGTGGAAGAAATAAACCCATCGCTGAGAAATTGTTCCGTCTGATTGCCAGTCCATCGGATCCTTTCCGAGATACAGGACAAGAAACCTGAAGGATCGGGAGACTACATTTGCTATCGATCGACGACCAGCCCGAATCCAGAAATCTAGATCGAAACAGCACACGGTGGGACCTCAATTTATGCCAATGCTTAGTATACTGACGCTATGAAACAAAAGCCCATGCAGTGCCGCTCTGTACTTTAAGCCGAGAGACCTCTCTTCTCGCTTTCTGAAAAGAAGATGATCATCCGCCACAATTTCCGCACAAGAACTTCTGCTTCCTCGTCCAGTGCCTGTAAAGAGGTGTTAGCCATGGTACGTAGCATTTCACGGACGGGAAAGTGACATACTTCTTCCAATTGCTCCACGAGCTCTTGAGGATGCCCATGCTTGCGGACATGCTCTTCCACCACATCCACCAACATCTGCTCCTGTACTCCCAGGTACTCCACGATCTTCTTCTCCACAAACGGCTTGAGTTGATCTCTGACCACAGATTCGTCCACGAACTCCCATTTAACTTCCCATTTCCACAGTCCTTCCTTGTCCGTAGGAATCTCCGCGGCCAGCTGTCGCGCAGCTTGTGCCCGCTCTTCTTCGGTGAGCCCGGCAGCTTCGGCCGCGCTGTCGAACTTGATGGGGATGAGAGGGCGTCTGGCAGTAGCTTGAGGCTCCTCCTCGTCTTCCAACAATCCTTCCACCTCGGCAACTGTCCGGCGACTGGTCGCGGCCTGGGCTTTCTGTGCCGCAGCTCCGAGAGAAAGCTTGAAGCGTTGGGGTTCGCGCGGTGCTTCCAACCGGGTCTCGAGCTCTTCCGCCTGCCGGGCAAGGAAGTCGTCTGCCATACCACGGGCCTGTTCCCTTTGCTGGACGGAGCGGGCCCGTTCTCGCTCTTCAGCTGCACGATCCGCGTCGTCCATGCTGATTTCACGGGCTCGGAAGGCTGCACGGCTTCGGATCCAGGCTCCACGATCGGCGTAGTATTCATGAGATTTCCGGCTAGCCTCAGTGTCGTCATTCCATTCGCTCAAGCGCTTAGCGATTTCATCGCGCACTTCTTGCATCTTAGCTTCTTCCTCCTTATCTCGCTTAGTCTCACGCTCAAGGGCAGCAGTTCGGCTTCGCTCGCGATTCAGCCAGCGTCGTTCCTGGTCAAGGAATTGCTTCTCAAGCTCCGCCTCACGCTTTGCCTGGCGTCTTCGTTCAAGTTCCTCGTCGTCGGCATCGGAATCTTCACCTTCACGATCAAAATAAACTGCAGTAGCATCATTGACTGAACCACCGTTGACAAATGACACACCCTTCTGGTAGTCTTTCGGGATCTGCACACCGAAGCCTTTCGGCCCAGAGGGTGCATTGGGCATTCCCCGCTCCCGCGATCCCAAGGGAACTCCATTCGCACCCGCAGCAGGTCCACTCGGGGCCGACGCTGGGGGTGAGGCTAGCCGATTAATCCTTGAACCAGAGTTCCGTGCGCGTTCCATAGACTCAATCTCCTCCTCCCTCTTCAGGCGTTCGATGTCTCGGCGGTTACTGCGTTCACGGAAGGCTGCAATTTCCTTTGCGACGGTTTCTCTCATATCGGGAGGGATGTCGGACAATTCGTCCTCCACTGTAATTGGAATGGTGACGACTTCGGCAGACCCATCAGTCTGACCCTCGGCATCCTTCATTGCAGTGTCTCCCTCTCGATCTATCGCCGAAGCATCCTCTTTCTGAGTGGGCGATGTCGGGTGGAAAAGGTCGTTCAACACATTGGAAAGGGCGCCTTTCGCGGCATCTAGACGGGACTGGCGCGTGGCAGGGTCTTGTTCGCCCCTAGTAGATTCATATTGCTCCAGATAACTGAGCGAGCTGTCGTCGACGACGATCTAGTAATTATGTCAGTATTGTTGAAGGTCCTCCCGAGGATGGAAACTTACCAATAAAGTACTTCTCTCCACCTCGCGTTCCTTATCCTCTGAGTCGGACGGCGTCTGCCTCTTCACAGGAACTTGCACGTCCTTTAGTACTTCCACAGCTGTACCTAGACTCTCAGGGTCCTCGTACTCTGCAAAACCGAACTTGCACGGTTTGTCATCGGCGTCTGTGGCGCGGATCCATCGTCTGAGGTTGCCCGCAGAGCGGAGGATCTTTTCTACGCCTTCGTCACCACCAACACCTTCCGTAATACCTCCGACGAATATAGTCCTGACAATTTCATCTCTAGTAGGTGGTTGTAGCTGCATCATCGCGTCTCGCACATTCTGACGTTGAGACTCCAAGCTTGACGCCCCCAAACCCGCGCGTCTTCCAGCATCTCCGCCACGCTCTTTATTGGTATCTGGAGTTGAGGATTTTGATGGTCCTGAGGTCCCAAGTCGAATGACAGGTGCGGAAAAGTTGATGTTCGGCATGTTCGGAGGGGGTTGAAAGTTCGGCGGGAACCCAGCCGGTCGACCAGGCTGCTGAGCGTTGGCTGGTTGCATCCCGGGCGGAGCAGTGCCGGGTGCAGCCATCCCTGGCGGAGGTGCTAGATAACAGGTTATTTTCGCAGCCACCACACATAGTGATAGCAGACTTACCCATTCCTGGAGGTGCTCCTGGATAAGCACCATAGTCCGGCGGGCGGCCATAGAGACCGGGAGCTACAAACGTCAGTATTAAGCGCATTCGGCTCAAGAGCACCAAGATCACAAAAAAATCTCATATGAAGCGTACCTTGGTAAGGATTATACATTGCGACAGTCGCGCAGCTCCAACACTGGATGAGATAGGCGCGGACAGCGGACTGAAGCGGCGATGTCCGGGAAAAAGCACGTCCTCGAAATTTCACGCTGCAAAATATAAACAATACAGTACCTCCGCAGTTAGAAACAGCCGGGAAAATGAAGTAAGAAGCTGGCCTTGGTATGAAAAGGGAGTCGCGCGGACTTTGTCTTCCGGCGGATTCAATGCTAAGGTACTAGAGAAAAGTGCTTGTGGCCCGTGCACAAAAACTCTTGGCATAGAGGCTCTTCCGAATTGTTGTGGTCTTCCACAGATTCACTCTGCAAAAGATAGATGACATGGTGAAATCTATTTTGTGGATGGGTAGAATTAAGGCTATAGGCTGTATTCCAGGTTTTTCCTGGTGACAGTAACTCATTGTCATGAGGCATGAAGACCAACATCATATACTGGCTAGGGATGTATATTTTGTCACCTACCAGTACTAGTAGTAATAGCGACAAGACAGTTCTTAGATGCAAAGTCAGACAGAAACAATCCAAACCAGCAACGGCTCAAGCCTACCTTAGATGCCCGAGCTGCAACTGCGGCCGCTTCCAGGACGCTCGAATACCAAGGCAGACATGCACTTTACCGCTGAAGCTGATTAGCATAGTATACAGAAGTTGGTTTTGCTGCAATTATTTCTACATTGGCCTCTGGCCAGCTGGCCATGCTATTACCTAAAGAGACATACATGTCCCCCATACTAACCCTGAAAGCCCCTGAAATTTGTCCATTGTGGAAAGCTCAATTAATTCATAGCCTAGGTAGGCAGACTGAATGCCAATGTGGAATCACAGGGCAATCAGATATGACCACCGTTCGGTGGGTGAATGGGACAGGGGTATATTTCCGAGGAAACCACCTGTCTCCGGTTATATTCAAATAATGATTGCTAATGAGATTGTCAGGAACTAGAAGATTTTTGGTCCTCATTGCGATACGGCGATTAGTAGTCTAGAATGCAGGTCTGACAAACAATGGATGCGAGTCGCCGGGATCAGCACTACAGACCGCATGCAATTACAATGGCTGCAGTACTAGTTAATCCCTGTTGCTCAGCTGACCCCTAGAAGGATTAATTCACTGGCCCTGACTTTGATATTCATCGGATAAAAAGAAATAATAATAATTGAAGATGTCTCTAGAACAGAATTTGCCCCACGGCGGCCCCTCCACGGACCTCAACAGGCCGGTTACGCCATCAACAGCTTGAGCTTCCCAAAGCGTCATCAACCCTCTGCCAACTTCCTGTTTTCAGCTTCCCTTATTATTTATCCCCCCCATTGACCCTCTTCCAAACTTCTGCTGCTCTATCCTCTCCAGTTTATTGTTCAGAACCAGGTAAGAATCCTTATATCTTTCCTTTAAGCTTGCTCTAGCTTTGACGCCCCGTGTAGCTTGAGCCCCGCATTGACGCTAGTTCTTTAAATAGGCTCCCCCTCTACAATAATAATCATCACCTTCCGGCTAAACGCAACTTTGCCAGCAGAATGCCTTCTTTCTCTCAAGCTGCCGAGCTTTCCGCCTGGAAGGAGCTCCAGGATCACCATAGCTCCGTGGGGCGCAACATCGTCCTCAAGGAGTGCTTCGCGAAGGACCCTCAGCGCTTCGAAAAGTTCAGCCGCACCTTCGAGAACACGGTCGACAGCTCTCAGATTCTTTTTGATTTCTCAAAGAACTTCCTCACTGAGGAGACGCTAGCTCTCCTGGTCAAGTTGGCCAAGGAAGCCGGCGTCGAGGAGCTCCGGGACCAGATGTTTGCTGGTGAGCCCATCAACTTCACCGAGGACCGTGCTGTCTACCACGCCGCTCTCCGCAATGTCAGCGATGAGCCCATGCAGGTGAACGGGAAAAGCGTCGTGGAAGATGTCAACTCTGTTCTTGAGCACATGAAGGAGTTCTCCGAGCAGGTCCGGAGCGGCGAGTGGAAGGGTTACACCGGCAAGAAGATCAACACAATCATCAACATCGGTATCGGTGGTTCTGATCTGTAAGTTCGCTTTATGCGATTTTTGCTATGAAGCAGTGATTCTAACACACACTAGCGGCCCCGTCATGGTCACCGAGGCTCTGAAGCCCTACGGTCACCCCGATTTGAAGCTGCACTTTGTTTCCAATATCGACGGCACTCATATTGCTGAGGCTCTTAAGAACTCTGACCCCGAAACCACCCTCTTCTTGATCGCTTCCAAGACGTTTACCACCGCTGAGACCACTACGAATGCCAACTCCGCTAAGAAGTGGTTCCTCGAGACCGCAAAGGATGAGGCTCACATCGCGAAGCACTTCGTTGCTCTCTCCACCAACGCCGAGGAGGTCGCCAAGTTTGGCATTGACACCAAGAACATGTTTGGATTTGCGTCGTGGGTTGGTGGCCGCTACTCCGTCTGGAGTGCGATCGGCCTGTCTGTCGCTCTCTACATCGGCTTCGACAACTTCCATCAATTCCTTGCCGGTGCTCACGCCATGGACAAGCACTTCCGGGAGGCGCCCCCTGAGCAGAACATCCCTGTCATTGGCGGTCTTCTGAGCGTCTGGTATAGCGACTTCTTCGGAGCTCAGACCCACCTCGTTGCACCTTTCGACCAATACCTCCACCGTTTCCCTGCCTACCTCCAGCAGCTCTCCATGGAGAGCAACGGCAAGGCCATCACTCGCACCGGTGAATACGTCAAGTACACCACTGGCCCGATCCTCTTCGGCGAGCCCGCCACCAATGCCCAGCACAGCTTCTTCCAGTTGCTCCACCAGGGCACCAAGCTCATCCCCTCAGACTTCATCATGGCTGCCGAATCACACAACCCCGTGGAGGGCGGAAAGCACCAGCGTATGCTGGCCTCCAACTTTCTCGCCCAGTCTGAAGCCCTGATGGTTGGTAAGACCCCTGAACAGGTTAAGGCCGAGGGCGCACCAGAGAACCTGGTGCCCCACAAGACTTTCCTCGGTAACCGCCCAACCACTTCTATCCTCGCCCAAAAGATCACCCCCTCCACCCTTGGCGCTCTGATCACCTACTACGAACATGTGACCTTCACCGAGGGAGCCATCTGGAACATTAACTCCTTCGACCAGTGGGGTGTCGAACTGGGCAAAGTTCTTGCGAAGAAGATCCAGAAGGAGCTGGAGACCGCTGGCGAGGGCACTGACCACGACTCTTCTACCAGCGGTTTGCTCATGGCCTTCAAGAAGAAGGCTAAGCTTGCGTAGACATCTTCCACTTCGTGACCTTGATGAACAACATCGGCCATGTGGTATCTGATGAGGACATGAATGGTATTTTTCTTTCGGTGTTCTTCTAGTTCTTAATTGGATATTTAATTTTTATAACCAGCTCGACAGTAAAGCAAGGTTGTAAAAGTAGTGGAGTGGAATTGTGTGGATTTGACGGCTGGCTAAGCTTTAGAGCGGAGGATCGCCGACCTCCGGTCAAGACCACCGTGTCTCCTAAACTTTAACTCTGTTTTCACTAAAGATCGATTGCTCTACATAGACCGAGTCTCCCATCCCGCCAGCTTTGGCGAGAGCCAAATACATTATGACATTCCCGCGAAGACCCTGGCGTTCCTGGGGACTGCTCGCCTCGTGCTTGCCCCTAGCCTCCGCGGCGGGGAGAACGGATGGCTACACACACGGCCAGCTGATGCCAGTCACTTGCTTGAATCGAACGATGTACGTGCCTTAAACCCTCATATCGACTAACACCCCGCTCTGTCCCTCCCAATTCTCACCTACAACGCTAACACTTTCTCCAGCGACTCAGGTGAACATGTATGTACCTGCGGTCCAATCGCCACAATCCCAATATTCTCGAGCTCTAACTGACTAGCCCAGATAACCGACGACCTTGGAAAACTCCAATTCATCCCCTTCCCAACATGCAAAGAGACCGCTTCCCCCCTCTCCTTCCGCTACGGCGTCTCCGAATCAATCGACTGCACCATTGCCTCCCTCCCCGATGAACTCTACCACCTGTTCGAGTACTACGTCCACTCCGACGTCCCAATGACGTGTCGCGTGCCGACGGCTCCCCTCTCCCCATCAACAATGAGCTCCAGATCCAAAGAGGCAGACAAGGACTTCGAGGAAGGAAACACACTCGCTGTCCTCGATGACGACGGGCCGCCCTACACACCCATCACGTTTGCGCTCCAGGGCACACTGCAAAAGAGCCATCTGCACATCTGGACAGATATGAACGTAATCGCGCATAATATCCCACAGCTGCCGGATGCGAAATCCAAGAGGAAGGGACAGGGCTACCTGGTTGCGGGGACGGCTTACTCCGTTCCGGAATTCGAGTACTCCCTGCTAGGAAATAATAAAGACGGGCAATCCGATGCCGAAAAGGAGGCATCGGCTGTTTCCGAAGCGGCTCGGGAGCCCTGGACGGCAGGGCACGGCACGAAGGTTATACGGGGGGAAGATCTGACGTTTACGTTCCATATCAGTTGGATTGAAGGCGCTAGAGGGATTGGCTGGCCGTCGCGGGAAACATCGTCTTCGTCAGCGGTTGGGTGGTTCTTTGGGAAGATGGTCTTTTTCGTGCTTGCTGCGTCGGTGGGTGCGTTGTTGGCGCTCTACTGGGAGAGGAATATTGGGGGGAGACGGCGTGGGTGGAAAGGGGATGGTATCTTAGGCGTGCCGGCTCTTGGGAAGGGGACTGTGGGTGTTTCGTTTGGGAATGGGGGGAAGCCGAATGGGTATGGGGGTTATTCGGCTGGTGCGGGGGGTGGCTATGGGGGGTTCATGAGTGGAAAGCGGGATTGATTTGTTATGTCGACCATCTGAATAATATAGTGTTAGGTGACTGCCAATTTAACCACGACAGGCGGCTTGTCCTGCTCAATGCGGACAAAAAGAAGGAAACAGCTTGAACTCAAAAAGACAATACCTAGTATACAAGCTCAACAGAACCTCGTCCAGCAGTCTATGCACATGAACATCCCATCCAAAACCCGGTAGGTAGGATGGGGGAAGGAAGGTTTCACCACCCCTGATTCCTCATTCTCTGAACCTTTGCAACAGTATGTTGAAACGAATACTTGAACAAGTTTCTCCACCTCTGCGACTTCAGTGCCCTCAACTTCTTGCCCCGCTTCACATGATACTTCTGCGCTCTAGACTCCTGCGGTACTTTATTCTGGAAGAGAATTGAATTCAACGACGCTAACGCACCGCTCAAATCCATGCCTCGTTCCGGCGCAACAGTAGCCTGCCGCCCCAGCACGGGACCCAGCTTCATATCGATCTTCGGGGTCTGTGCCATTCCCGACCCGCGGGCGTAAGGGCGGCGGGGGTCATTTAGACTTGCGGCGCTGGCGGCGCGCGAGACGGAGGAGGCCTGGCTAGCGCGGGAGTTGAAGTTGAGTTGGTTCAGGATGGAGTCGATATCGGAGGGAGCGGCGTTCGTGGGATTCGCTGGTCGGGATTCGGAGGTGGTAGGTGCGGGGGAGTTGGTGGCGCCTTCTTTGGGGTCATTGTTTGAGTTTGAGTTTGAGTCTGAGGAGGAGAAGCGGAGCGTTTGTCGCGCCATGGGAGTTTGTTGACGGGTGTATAGGACGGAGGTGGTTGGCCTCGAACGGAGGCAGCGGGTGAGGGAGCGCATCTCCATTGTGTTTCTTTTTTCTGTGGTTGAGGATGGACGATGTGGAGCGATTGATTGATTTGGAGTAATTGCAATGCAATTCAAACCTCTCCCCGTAGGTTTTCTTTTTTTTTAAGCGTGGGAGGAGAGGAGATGGTGCCCTGAAGGTTCTCAAGGTCGACACAGATATGAGGGTTAAGGTCCCCCGGCCAGAACTTCATTTTTCCAGATCGGAAGTCCGCAAGTCACGTGAATACATGCACACGGACAAGCCGGCATCAACTAGGCTGTTGCTGCAACATTCTATAAGCACTGAAATTTCTCCTTTTAACAAATCCAATTAGTCTCCATCAGTACTCCAAAAAGCCATGTCCTCGTTAACAATTGCAAATCTCCCGCGCATGACGCGCGACACCCTCGCCGCCCTCCTCTCCTCAACCTCGTCCCCCAGTAAACTAGCCATAATCGACGTGCGGGACTCAGGTAAGCCTTTGGAAGCCCGTGGATCCGGCAATCCACAGACTTGCGCAATAATCCGTTCTCTTGCCTAACAATCACATCTAGATCACGTCGGCGGCCACATTTTCTCCTCTACCTGGGTTCCGAGCGGGACGCTCGACCACCGTCTGCCCGAACTCGTCCGAACCCTGCAAGACAAAGAGAAAGTTGTTTTCCACTGCGCTCTTAGCCAGCAGCGCGGTCCTTCCGCGGCGTTACGGTATGCCCGGGAGCGCGAGAGAATGCTTGGTGCCGAGGAGAGCCATAAGCAGGCGGTTTATGTGCTTGAAGGCGGGTTTGTGCAGTGGCAGGAGAAGTATGGGAAGGATGTGAAGTTGACGGAGGCTTATGCAGAGGATATCTGGCGGGAGTATTGAGACAGGGTTGCGCAGGGCCCTTGGGGGATGAGTCGGAGGGGAGCGGAAGGGGGATAATGATTATGACCGATAGATTCGATACCCTTGTTTTGTGAGGAATATGAATGGATGGACATTGAAGTAAGTCTCAGAAGTTCGAGTCTTATGGTATATGTACAGATATATATTACATCCGGCGCGCATGGGCTAGTCTTACATCTGCACGTCCCCTCCGAACCCAACGGGTCGACGTCTGCCGCCATTCTCCGGGATGATAGCCATCACCTTGTATAGTTTGCCCATTCCACCACCACCTCTCTCAACAAGTCTCTTCCAACCGGTCTCCAAAACCTTGCGCTTCTCCTCGTCTTTGACGGACTTGAGAAGTTGCTGCATGCGTTCCGCAATGCCCATCGCCTGCAGGAAATGACCCTGTTCTACAGGCCCGTGGACTTCCACACCCTCACTGGCCTCGATGGCCGCCTCCGCAAGCGATGTGAAATCAACGTCCGCGCTGACATCGACTAAACCGGGGGAAGAAAGTGCTGGGACAATCTTATGGTTCTGAATACCGCGCAGCGAGTTGATCGGGATCGTTGACATGGTTCCGTAATCCATGATCAGAGCGGCCCCGGATGGTTTGCGTTTCGCCGCCACCGGGGAAGCAGGCGTTTTCCCCCTCGTTGCGGTCCGCGGCGGCTGCGAAGCACCACCAATACGGCGGGCAAAGTCCGAGGCGTAGATACGGCTTTCTGGGCTGATTTCAATAGTGGATCCGGGTTGAGATTTAAGTGCCTTATATCTCTCGGAGATCTCGGGGATGACAAGAGATGTGGGCGTTGATGCTTTTGCTCGGGTTAATTTGAACTCTGGTTCGTCTTTCTGGTTCTCGTCGACTGCTTTTGGGTTGAGTGTGACCATCAGCTCGCGCCACTGGGGCGTGTTTGCGGCTTTTAGTGGCTGATGGAGTTTTTGAGGACCGGTTGGTGTCATGATCTCCTGTTCTTGCGGCTGGTTCTCCGGTGCAGGAGGAACGGATTCGAAGGCGTGGATCGGAAGGGCGTCAAAGAACTCATGGGCAAATATAAATGGAGTTTTATCCTCATCTGTGGAGTTGTTGAGCATGTGGATGTGATAATCGCAAGGAACTTAGGCATGCTCACCATGAGGTAATAACCGAATGTCTTCTACCCAGACCACAGGTACGTTAAAGTACTTGCTAGTGCTCCTATGGCCGATATCCGTTTCCTCCATGACCGCATCTCCACACAGCAACTGCTTCTGAACCTCCCTAAGCGTCGCACTAGCCTCAACAAGATAAATAGCCTCGATACTCGACGTGAACGATTTGAAGTTTCGGAAAGTCTGCACCTGTCAACCCGACTTGTCGAAAGAAAACCCCCAACCACCAGGCACGACGAGTCACTCACGCGTAAAATATCATCCATCAAAGTTCCCTTCCCCGGCCCAACCTCAATCAGCTGAATGCCCTCCCGTTTCCTCCCCTGCGCCAACCACTCCGCAATCGTCCAAACCCCAACCAACTCCCCGAAAACCTGCGATATCTCCGGAGATGTGACGAAGTCTCCTCTCTTTCCAAATACCTCCCCGCCGCCTTCCGGCTTGGTAGTGTAGTATCCTCCCTCCGGCGAAGTGAGAACCTGGCGCATGAACGCCGCAATGGGGATCGGGCCGGTCGTCTTGATCGCACTGGCCAATGTCCGCGCAAGAGGCGTGGACCACTCCCTGGTTTCGAATGTGGAAGAAAATCGTCGCGACTGAGCACATGGAGATCGCCGTAGGCTCTTTTTCAGGAGGCGACCGAGGATGCGCCGTGTTGCATTGTTCATTTTCGGCTGAAACGAGTGCGCTCAATTTTGAGCGCGGTCAGCAGAGATCTTTGGGATTAGCTGGGTGTTGGAGCTATGAACTTCATTCACACATATATGCCATTGGGATAGGCTAGCTAGTAGATAAGAGAATATAGGTTAATTGGGAGCAACTGAAGATATTTACGTCTGATGCAGACTCACCTTGTTCATCTTGATACTCGAAACTCCGCCAACACGTGATTGTCTTATCGATAACGAAAGTCTCGGCTCGATTATCAGAGCCCGCATTAATTGAAGACGTTCAGCTTCAACTTATATATGCATGGAATAAGCGTCGTCGTTCAGCGATTCAATATATGGTCCCTAATCCCAACGTATATGATACACATACTACTCATACATATCATGGTGTAGTAACCCGAATCTAGCCCTGTGAAGGAGCCGATGAGCACGACTTGTATTCTGGTTGTACATTTGAACGCTGGGCGGACAGACATTTGTGACTAAATATCGAGTCCGTCTGAATAAACTATAGATCGCGCAGTTCGAGTCCGAGGAAAGCATATTTTCAGATGAGCTACCAGGTACCTCTGTTCTTGGCGTTCTGCGGAGGGGCGTCCGTCATCATCTCGTCGCTGTAGAGACCCGTCTCCTGAGCTCCCTGATTGACGCTCCGGCCATTTCTATCGAAATTCCTCTTGCCCCTATGACCCCTTCGGCCGCTGCCGCGGCCACTATACCTGCTGTCCTTAAAGTCGTTAGGCTGATTGTTCTGCTCGTTGAAACCAAATCTCCCATCCTGGACCATAGGTTCCGCAGCCCGATGCGACCGTCGATCACGGTCTGATTGTTCTCGCTGGTTATTGAAGGAGGACGAGGGATTCCGCGGCCCCGTTGGTGTGACTCGGTCGAAGATCTCTGCGTTAGAACTCGGCGCCGAAGATTTAAACTGCATTGAAAGAATCCTGCCATCGGCCTTCAAAAAATAAGCTCCATACCCACAGGAAAAGCGTGACACTAAACTCACCCTCTGATTGTGGAAGTTAGCGATGGCCTTTTCAGCTGCCGGCTTTTCTGCATAAGTTATCTCTGCTGTCACTGTAGGCTGTTGAGATGTGACCCAGCAACTCATTATTTGTCCGGAAACAGGCTCAAGCGCAGCCTGGATATCCGCGGCTGTAGTGCCCGGTGCAAAATTCCTTCCGATTACAACGAACGGCCCTGAACCGGCTCCTTTGATACTGAGTCCGCCAGTCGTTTCGCGCACCGTAGCCTGGCCATTGTCGGGGTTCAATGCGGACATGAGTCGATTCTCATCGGGCCGCCGTCGCCGTGCGGCTTTTGCGCTCTGTGTTGTGTTTCGTCCGGCTGTGGAAGATGCTTTACTGCTGTTCTTGGATCCGACGTTGACGGACGCGGGACGCTAGATCGAATGGTAGAAGAATAAGCAAGCGTGTTCGCGGGAGGAATCGTGAATTATGCGAGCTGGTGCGCCTGGTTGTTACCTTTGTCACACCGATCCGACTAGCGAGGCTTCCTGGTGTCGCATTCTGCGCTTTCCCAGCTTTCGCACCAGATGCGCTGGCTCTCCGGTTCTTTCCCAGAATCTGATTCGCGAGGTCTTCATTTTTCTTCTTCTGGCGGCCTGCAGGTAAAAGGCGACGCGTCAGCCAGGCGTTCGCTTGTTGTAGTAGTAGGGACCGAGGTGCCAGCTCTTACTAGCTTGAATAATTTCGTTGAAGGAGACGGCCTGCTTGGTCGCAGCCATGGCAAAGGAAGAGTGATCGGAAAAACTTCAGCGTATGCTTCAAGGTGTTGATAATTGATTGAGCGTTTCAGTTATCGTTAAATTAAATCAGTGGTTGTTGTAGCTGAAGGCTGAGGACTGTTGGAGCTAGGGACGGTGAGGAAAAGGAAAGCTGGGATCGGCTTTGCTTTTGCTTCCGTCCCAGATTCCACCATCCACGCAGCTTGTCCAACATTGCACTCTTCCAGACCCTGAACTACGCAGTCCTTCCAGCCTCTCTACAGCCCTGCGCAAGTTAAAATGACTTGGCACAGATGGGTAAACCTTGTTTAATGCTTAGATATCCACTGTCGCCTGTTTAGTCCGTCACTGACTCTTTTCTAGATCACCTACGCGCAGTCATGGAAGTTGCAATCGAGGAGTCCCTTGCAGTATTTCAAGTGCCTCTTTCCTCTGTCCAACGTTGCGGATGGCGTTAAACAAGTTGACGGGCGCCTCCCTATTTTTCTACGAGCCCGACATGATTCCCGGACTTTGCCAATTCGCTCTTTCCTTCCATGTTAAACCATCGTGTGCAGTGATTGCCTTGGACTTCTTCCCAGCAGAGCTTATTGTGACCCTCTGTGTTTAGGCATTGAAGCCAAGCGGAGCATATACTATCGATTTCCAATAATATGGATTTCTCCAACGGGGGTTATCATGCCCCTTCGTTCCAAGCAGTGCCTTTTGCCGCTTCGACTCGCTCGTCGAGACGCAGAAGAAGCAGGTATTTCTTACATTTTACGGCTGATTGCCTGTCGATACTAATGCAATTGTCTTAGGCTTTCGGGGCCCACCGTACTACCATCGGCGTGTGAGGAAAGCGCTCATTACCCGGTTTTTAATCCAGAAGATCCCCGACATAATCCAGCAATTAGAACGAGCGCATGCCTGGAGGATGCTAATGGGCTTTCTGAAACGATTCAACCCACGGGGTCGATACGCTGGATGCAGAGCCTTCCTGGAAGGTCCTTACGGAGAGCCCGCTCTGGACTCCAAGCCCTAAGGTCCGGATTACATAGGCGCAGTGGCAACCAGAGCGCCGATAGCGATACTGCAATCAACGGGGTGTGGCCTTCTTCGTCTGACTCTGCGGAGGGCTCATCCGAACCCCGTGAATGTCCCTTCTCGTCGACAGTATCCGAGGCTAGCACCGAAGAAGATTTCAACTTTGGAACCGACCTCTACCGCATAGGACACAAGTATCCTGGCTTCAAACACGAGCTCAACAAAGATATGGGTACCTCGCCCTGCATTCCATGTCCTGATCCTCCTCTTGTATTTCCGGTGGAGACCCTGCCGAGCGCTTGTCCAAGAGGAGCCTTGTCCATCGCGCCGGAGGCTCCGGATATGGCTAGCAACGATGATGATGATATGTCTGCGCCTATCGGAGTCGGTCAGCGTACGGAGACGCCAGCCGCTACCGCGGTACCCAAAACTGTTGATGAGACTATTGAATCTCCAGTTCAGGTACGACCGAGCAACTCCCCTCTGACCGATTCCCACGAGATAGTGTCCCCCTTACGCGAGACCGCGCCGGTTGCTTCATCCGCTCAGGTACAAGATATAGCGATGTATGAGGTGGTAGCCGAGGAGTCAACCGACGGCTGCAACTCCAATGCGTCCTCCTCTAGCATGCTATGCCAGGTCGACAGTCATCAGACTCCGTGTGACGAGGCTCAGACCGATCCGGAACCGGATGGAACTCACACTACGTGTGTACCGGTAGTAGAAATCACAAGGGTTGGAAGTATTGGTGGTGAGACCGAACCAGCAGTTGGTGTCGAGGAAGCACCGGTCGATGTGAGCTTTCCAATCCACGCTTTACTGAGACAAACTAACAGATCGCAGAAGCCAACCGTTACAGTCTCCGAAGGCGAACTCGGTGATCTCATGGACGTGGATTACCTTCTATCAGTAGATACACTTGGCAGAAGCGAGGCTTGCGAGAACAAGACCCGTGACAAAGAGCCGAGCCCCAACAGTCTGAGCGAGGAGCAGCTAAACGATCCTGTGAGCCCGAGGTTGCCAACAGAGAAGAGCGATCGTGCGTCTTTGTTGTCATTGAGGGACGAGTACTTCCTTGTCGACGGCAAATCCACCGAATTCCGGCCGGATAGACCGGATACCGCGTTAAAGGGGGAGCGAAGATTCACAGGTGACGGCGGAATGTACAGCGGCCCAGGCCTCGACCGTAACCACTCAATCCGCACGCACGAAATACCCGAGATCGTTGGGCCTGGAGGGCCGATAGCGATTCCAAGTCCACGGCAGCCTCGTAGGGATCGAGAGGGAAGCGACTCGACTGACGAGTATCTCATCACATATTCGTTGTTACACCGGCATTACTTTTCTTAGGGCTGACCCTGTTCACCGGAACACTGATTTAACTTTATGCATTCATTCTAACCGAGAAACTGCGTGTTTCTGCCGCAAGAGCATATTGTTAAAATGATATTTCTAGGTCGTCATGCCTTCTGAACTGATTGGATGGAGGGCATATTGGCAAGTGTAGCTTGGACAATCATTACAATCAATCTCTCCGTTGGCTTTATTGGCACTGCAGAGAAGAATTAGAAGTTTACCTACCGTAAATCTCTTGATCATTATGCTATGAACCTTATCTAGAATATAACCATGTAGATAAAGCCTAGTCAAATCGCCTAACCCAGACGTAAGGTGAACCCGGCGCCTGTTTCGGCCCCATCACTGCCAGTTTGACCCCCGAAAACACTGGCAAAATCCAACTTGGGAGCCTCCTGCCCTCTCTTCGGCGCCTCGGGCGTCTCCCGCCGTCGCCTCTTCTCCATTCCCGCCTTAGATGGAAACGTGGGAAACATCTCCTTCGGCTTAGGCCGAGGATCTTCTCTGAAGTACGGATGTGAGAGACATTCGGCGGCCGTCGGCCGCGAATCCGGATTTAGAGCTAACAAGGAGGAAAGAAGCTGGAGACCGGCGTTCGTGAGGAAGGGGAATTTCGCACGCGGGAGGAGCGGTGGGTTTCGTCCCGGTGCGGAAGATGTAGATGGGAGACGGAGCGACTTTGCGTTTGGGAGGGAGCGGAAACCAGGCCATGTTTGGGAGGTTGGGGGCCCAGTCAGGGCGAATATCTGGTCATGTTTGTTAATTTTTGGCTATTGCGAGGGAGAAACAAAGTGCAGATGGCGAGCGGTGGGTAATACCTTTGATACCTGGTCAACTTCGTTCTTCCCCTGGAGCAAAGGTTCCTTCGTGAGTAATTCTCCGAAAATACAGCCCACACTCCACATATCGATCTCCGGGCCGTAGGTCTCGGCTCCAAGGAGCAGCTCCGGAGACCGATACCATAGGGTCACGACCAGCTGGGTGAGTTTCGGTGGCGGGTCGCCGTAGTAGCGGGCCATTCCGAAGTCGGCGATTTTCAGCTCGCCGCGGTTATTCATGAGGAGGTTGGATGTCTTCAAGTCGCGGTGCATGATCCATTGCGAGTGCAGGAAGTCGAGGCCTGAGATGAATTGGAGGAGGAGGGTTTTGATTTCGGAGGGGAGGAAGGGCTCGCGCATGTCGTCAAGGAGGGTCTTGAGATCGTGCTCGAGGAAATCCATTACGAGGTAGACTCTGTGAAGGTTGTGAGGAGGTGCGGGGAACACCCCCGTGGGTTGATGGTTAATCTTGGTGCATCTGGAACTTTTCAGGGTGGTGGGGGATGCGCAGACGGGAGATAGAAGGAGTTGGAGGAAAGGAAAAGAAGTATAGGGGGCTTACTCGTCCATGTTGTTCCCAATGACGACCTCACGCAGATAAACGACATTCTGATGCCGAGCTTCGAGGAGGGTCTGGATTTCCCGCAGACCTGTAACGGGGAACCCATCGGGGGAATTGTCTAGCTTGAGTTTCTTCAACGCGACGACCTCGCCCGTCGTAATCTCCTTCGCCCGACTGACCCAGCCGTACGAGCCCTCCTCGATATGGTTCAGTCGTTCGAAGTTGTCGACATGGCGACATGGGCCCCATTCCGTCGCGGGAAACTGCAGCAGGTGGGACTTGGGAGGCTGTTTCAATTGCTCGACATCGGAAGTCGACTGCTCCGGCTGTTCATTAGAGAGCCGTCGACGTTTCTTCGGCGGTGCGTCGGAGTCGCCGCCATTGAGTGCGGCCTGCGCTGCTTGCGCCTTAGCCTGTTCTTCCTGCTGCCGCTGCTTTTCGGCTTTCGCGCGCCGCTTCTCCTCCTTTTCGCGTTTGCGTTGGGCGATGAGAGCTTCGGTTTCGGGATCCTCTTCGGCCCAGCGGGATTTAGAGCTGGACATGGCAGCTGGGTTGGGCTCGAGGTTGTGGATGTTGGTGCGGAGAACGCCTGCAGAAGATGGTAAATTTGGTTAAATTCGGGGGCCCATGACGCTATCGGACTGGGGAAGTTTCGTTCCTGAGATTTCAGGCCGCATGCGTGATTTCAAAGCATTCCCCGCTTCAAGGTTGTCCCGCCATTGCTTGTTCCATTATCTTCTACGAACACTGTTCTCTCTCATTCATCTTTTGAGTCCTACCGGTCTACAAATTATTGCGCAACTACATCATGATTGAACCTTTTCAGGTATGCGATTCCCTCGCATTATCGACCTGCCGCGTGTTGACCACGTTAGACGACCTTCGCGGTCCCGATGAGCTGCGATGGCTGTGTCAAGGACGTCTCCCAGTCATTGACTAAGCTAGAAGGTATGGGCTAGAGGACTGTGGGCGGGAATAAATGCTGAACCGTCGGCTTTCACTTGCAGGCATCAACAAAGTCGAAGCGAATCTCAAGGACCAACTTGTCTTTATCGAAGGCACTGCGCCACCCAGTTCTATCGTGAGAGCTATCCAAAGCACCGGCCGGGATGCAATTCTACGGGGCAGCGGCACCTCGAACAGTATGTGTCGCAGTTTCTACGAGGCTGTAGTCGTCTCGTTGAGTGTTTGGACTTCAACTAAGCGCTGGGAATGATAGGTTCTGCGGTTTGTATCCTCGAGACACACTCGAATGCGGTCTCCAATAAGATCCGAGGGCTGGCACGCATGGTTCAAGTGTCGTCGCAGATGACGCTCGTCGATCTGACCATCAACGGACTGGCACCAGGCAAATACTGGGCCACGGTACGAGAGGCAGGAGACATCTCCAGAGGGGCGGAATCTACCGGTGGCATCTGGGAAGCATTGAAGGCGAAGGTTCTAGGCTCCGACGCATCCAAGGAACCTCGTGGCATATTTGGCAGTGTGGAGGTTGATGCAAAAGGGCGAGGCAATGTCTTCTTAGACAGACCTGTAGCGATCTGGGAGTTGATTGGGCGCAGTATGGTAGTGTCGTCAAGCCCGGAAGGGCCGTTTCGACGCGAGGACCCCAATACTTTGGTTGGGGTGATTGCGCGAAGCGCCGGAATCTGGGACAACGATAAGACGGTGTGTTCCTGCTCAGGGAAGAATGTGTGGCAGGAGCGTCAGGAGCAAGTGGCTCAGGGAATGGTTTGATCCCGGCGGTACCTCTAGCGCCTGGGGCAGAAAGAAGGGGCTTGGCCTTGCATGAGTATTGAGTTTCTTGATGATACCTCCTAGTAGTAGATGATGATGTCAATGTACAATGAAGCGATAGACAAGAAAGAGGCTTTTCTTTACGGACAAGTTCCGGCCGAGTCAGGCGAGTGTTTTTATCAGTCGCTCTCCCAAGGACCCAGCTTGGGCCCCAGTCCCTTGAAGACACATGATCAGACGCAATGCAGGCCGCCTGCACCGCATGGTGCCGGCGAGATACGAGAAGGAGTCTAAATCCCCTCGTTCACGCTCAGAAATAGAGGTATTATCGATCCGAGGCTAGAAGGTGGCATGGGCCAAATCAGCGAGCAGAACAGGCGAACAGGGCTGGAGCAGGGGAATAATAACCAGCCTCATAGAGATCGAGCAGAAGCGCCGTGGCGGGGACGCTAGGAAGTTAGTCTCTGTCACATCTTCACATTTTCAGCGAATGATATTGAAGATTTGCGATTTGAATACTGAGTAGCAACCGGGTCCTCTCGAGGTGCAGACAGACTGTCGACAGTAATGTTGAGAGATGTGTCGGTGTCACTCATTGCTGTGCATCTATGATTTGGGAATTTGGGCCAGGCTCGGGTCGGGCCTCAACCAAAGAATAATGGACAAGACAATGTATCTAGGTAAGGTAGGGACATGGACATGGTTCCTACATTGAAGAAGTGATTTCAGCATGGACAAAGGGATGATAAAACTGATAATGAAAAAAATACTGTACATAATATTGGACCTGATTCCAAGCTGATGTCCAATCCCCAGGCGCGCTGCACTGTGACGAATTCCCCCTGCATCTCCAGTCTGGTCCATCACCAATGATTGTCGCCTCTGCAGACTCTCTCGTTCTATCCCTCTCCAGGTCCTCTGCCAACCCCTCCTGCTTCCGAGAATAATTCAAGATTCGGTTCCAATTCTTTCAGGTGTATCCAGCCGCTGTATCCCTGCTCTCTATCTTCATCTTTCCCTTTCCGAGACTGCCTGTCCGCCGTCCCAGTTCAACCTCTCCAGTTCCAAGTACGAGATATAGTCACCAGTGACCACGGCCGCACCACCATCATACGAAAACAATTCTCCGATTCCTGCAGTTATCCCTGCTTCAACAAGAATACCCTTCTTTCAAAACGTATCGTATCGTCTCGCTTGCCAATCCTCAAGTGGCTGGTGCGTTTAATTTGTGATCTAAATATATACCCGATCTATCTCTCCTTCCACCCAACGGGGTCGCTTAAAGCATCTTTCGGCCTCTCGTGCATGGTCCATCACCTCTGCTTTGCCTGCCGGATCCATCTCTACTTGATTATTGACTGACCTTGTAGTTGTGCCAAGTGTGGACTCGCTATTCACCGTCACGGCCTGACATTCGAGTGCTCCTCCCGGTGCCAATTCTCCCATTTTGCTTGGCCCGCTCGACTCTCCATCTGCCCACCCAATCCCCCTCCTGTCACATTCTTGGCTGTTGGTGGGCGCATACATATAATTCCTGCCTCATCCCGGGCCAAAAAAAAGCACCAGCTCCTCCTCCCCTGCAAGTTGGCAAATAAAATTCCGTCCAGCCGGTGTCAGCCAGGTATTTCGACGGCGGGGGTCAAACAAATTCGTCGCTTTACCATTCGTCATACTTAAGACTGTAACTGGCACTGGCAGCACAAGAAAAATGTTGATCAAGCAAGTATGTCGCTACTTCTACCGCTGTCGTCTTTGAGTCTCCCCGGTGATAACAAGAAGAAACAGGAAATTGAGACCTGGGTTCAGGCCCTCGATTATTTCGATAACCAGGACTATGAGGCCGCTCTGCGGACTTTTGCTAATATCGCCGACACCTCCAAGATCCTCTTCAATTGTGGAGTTATTTATGCCACGTTAGGCGAGCACGACAAAGCAGTATGTCTTGCTCTTGACTTTTCGAGGACGGAGCTAATTTTCCCAGGTTCAATGCTATCAAAGCGCCGTGGGCCTCGACCAATATCTGGCGATTGCATACTTTCAAGAGGGAGTGTCCAACTTTCTGTTGGGCGACTTCGAAGAAGCATTGGCCAATTTCAACGACACCTTGCTCTACCTGCGAGGCAACACGTTTATCGATTATGAGCAGCTTGGTTTGAAGTTTCGGCTGTACTCATGCGAGGTCCTGTTCAACCGAGGTCTATGTTACATTTATCTTCAACAAATCGGGCCTGGCATGCAGGATCTGGAGTATGCGTCGAAAGAAAAGGTGACGCCTGATCACGACGTGATCAACGAGGCCATCAAGGAAAGGGCAGAGGTACGTTCGTGCGCAAAATTTCGAAAACTTAAGCTAACGTTCTAGGGCTACACTGTGTTCTCTATTCCGGTAGGAGTGGTCTATCGCCCCAATGAGGCCAAGGTAAAGAATCTCAAGTCCAAGAATTATCTGGGCACCTCTCGCGTGGTTGCCGCGAATCGCATGAGCACACCCGTCGAAACGCCCCAGAGAACATTGGACAACATACCATTTGCGACATCACATCTAGTCCAAAAGAACTTAATGAGTCGGAGCCGTCAACAGTCTGAGCCACCCATGAATCGGAATCTTTTCCCTCCTACACCCCCGCCTGACGCCGACAAAGCAAGTCTAAGCTCCTCCGGTAGTGTCGGGTCGTCCGCGCGTCCAGGCAACAAAGCGCAACGGCCACCTAAACTCGACCTGGATCGCCCGGGAGCTCAACCGACCGCACGGAGCAGCACAGCAGAGTCTTCTACTGCACCAGAGAAACCACGGATAGGTACGACACGTACCGCGTCAGAGCCGAGAGGGCCGTCACGACAACCCCGCAGCTATGGGTCGGAGAGACAAGTATATATGCAGAATGGCGTTGGCCATCGTAGGGGAGCGAGTGATACCGCCTTTGGGGTACCCAATGGCTACCCAGAAGACCCGTACGGGGCGTACGGCGAGGCACGAGCAATGGCACTAGCGAATGGAGGGCGCCCTTTCCAGCAACAAGGATACATCGAAGAAGAAGAAGAGTACGGCAGCTCTCCATGTGACGACGAGGTAGCCCCTGACGCCGGGTTTGAGATCATGGGTGCGGGACAGCGGACGCGATCATGCAGCCGGGGTCCAGCCCGGGGGTATTCCCGTCGGCCAGAGGTGCGCAGGTTCCGGGTTAAGGTGCATTCAGCAGAGGACACGCGATACATTATCGTCGGGCCGACAATAGAGTTTCCGGAGTTTGAATCGCGAATTCGGGAGAAGTTCGGGTTCCAGATGCAGCTGAAGATCAAAATGCAGGATGAGGGTGACATGATCACGATGGTCGATCAGGAGGACTTGGACCTTTTGCTCATGGCGGCGCGAGAAATTGCCCGACGGGAAGGGAGCGAAATGGGCAAGATGGAGGTACGTACTGCACTCTTCATACCTGGTCGATCACTGCTAACGAGCTCTAGATTTGGGTTGAGGAACGACGGATGATCTGACGAGAGCGTATTTATTATACCCTGAATATGTTTTGATGTATATATTAGCATTTATACCCCGTAATGATACCACTTAATTAAGCCTTATGCTATCTGCACCCTGTTTCCAGCCCAGCTGCTCGATACAATTCATGTAGAATGGAGTGCGTCCAGCTCAACCTTAAGAACAGGCAACGGCGGCGTGTAGGGCACCCCGATCACGGGATCGGCATCGGAGCGGAACCTCCAGCTCAGCATTTACCTCCAGCTACCACCTTACTCTCCACCTCGACGTCAACAAGCCCGACTGGAGAATGCTTCAATAACAGCACAGCAGCCACCATGACCGACCTAACCCCAACTTTCGCCGAGCTCCTCCACAAACGTGACAGCTCCCTATCCCTCTCCACGCGCCCTCTGACCACCGAAACCGCCGATGAATTCCTCAAGGAAGCCTACCGCATTGTCCGACCTGACCCCCTTGCCCTCGAATTCCTCGCAATGGACCACTAACGCAATCACCAGAACACCCACATCTCCTCCCTTCTCAGCTACCTCCACAAAATCCGCCCCTCATACCTAAGCATCAACACCACCAGCGCTCGCAAACCGAACCCTAATTTCAAGAAGAACAACACCACCCACAACCGCAACCTATCCACTCAAAACGAACCGCTCTCTGCCTCCGAACTCGACTCCATCACAACCTCGACCTCCTCCCTCCTCCACACCCTCTCAACCTCGATAACGAACCTCTCGGCCGCCGAAACCCTCCGCCAGAACACCACCTCCACCCTCCTTGACAAAAAATACGGCCGCAAGCGCTCCAAGGCCTCCAACCTGCTCTTCCAATGGGCATCCGGCTCGTCCCCACTCGCGGGAGGGAGTGCCCCTACGGGAAATCAGGGGAAACGGGAAGAGCAGATCGTCGAGGAGGAGAAGGAGGAACTACGGAAGGGCGTTAGGGAGGGGATCCTCTGGTTTCTGAGACGGCGGCTCGAAGGCACGATCGAGATGCAGAGGAGTATGGTCGAGAAGAGGATCGAGAGGGCTCGCGAGCGGGAGATGAGTGTTTTGTATAAGAGCGCGACAGCTGCGACGGCGACTGCGACAGCGACTGCGACAGGGTCTTCTGGCGCGGACGTCTCCATCTCTGCACCGTCAACGTATCCCGACACGGGGCTTGAAACAGCCCCTGGCCCCGCGGTGGGAAAAGCGGCCATGCTCGATGAATCCGAAGTCGCGGCCATCGAGGCCGAGCTGAGTCCCGAGCAATTGCAGCTCTTCGCGGAGGAGAATGACTCCATGGTGCGGTATTACGAGGATACATTGAGTAAAGTGCAGTATGTTACGGCCCGACCCAGCCCCTAACCAACTCCAACGTCTCAATCTCTATCCTCCTTTTTCAATGAACCAAGACTAATTGTGCCCGATGTGTTTTACGCACACGCATAGGAATGCCGAAAAATCCCTCCTCGAAATCTCCTCCCTACAGCAGACGCTCGTCTCGCACCTCTCGATCCAAGAAGACTACATCGGACAACTGGTGACCGATGTCTCGAACACTGAGGCTAACATCGGACGCGGCAATAAGGAGCTGAAGCGCGCGACCGAGAGGCGAAGTGCGGCGCAGGCGGTGTTCTGGGGCACGGTGGGGTTGTGTACGTGGTTGGTCGTTTGGGATTTGATCTTTTAGGCCACGTACGTAGCTACCACTGGCCGTTACTGGTACTAGGTACTAGGCTAGAATGGCTACCTGGTTTTCTAGTATCTATCTACCGATGCTGCGGGGGTCTTTGTATATAGGTGGAGGTTTTCAAGTCTTACTTAAGGAAGAAGGATGGAGGGAAAAGGATAGGAAAGCAGAGAGGTGGTAGGCTAGTATACCTAGCAGGAAGTTAAGCACGGAATATAATAATATAAGATAAAGGAGAAGAGAAAAGAATTCATCTATACATCCTGGATACACCTTGCTTTTTTATATACAGATACATAGATAGATAGATGTATACGTATATTGTTCAATCTAGACAGAACCCAAGTGAAATAAATGAAAGCAAAGCCATACGGGGTTATTATGCGACCCAAATGGATGAAACTCATCATGATGTGAACGAGCCTGTACCTACTTACTAGGTAGGTAGGTAGGTAGGAAACCTAATATGTCCATGTATCTATGTATGTAAGAAGGTAAGGAAGTAACAGCCGAGGGGAATATGAAGTGTGAGTAAGGTAAGAAATAGGTAGCGAAGAAGGCACCGAAAGACATTGGAAAACCGCGAGCCAGAGCCAGAGCCAGAACCGAAACCGAAACCCAGACCGAGACCGAAACCGAGACTGAGAAACAACAAACAAGACAGCCTTTTAGTTGGAAGAACGAGACAAGACGACGGGAATTCCGCAGAGAGAGAGAGAGAGAGAGAGAGAGAGAGAGAGAGAAAGGGGAGAAAACGGAAACGAATTTATGATGTCTCCCTGACAACACTATCGACGGCCTCGGCAAAGTAATCCAGATTATGCGAGTTCAGGCCCGCCATTGAGATGCGGCCGTTCTTTGTCTGTTGCGAGTTCTGTTAGTCCTTGGTCGTATATTAAAGAGAGGGAAAGAAAAAGGGAAGAGAGGGAGGGGGATACCATATAAACGTGCCACTTCTCTCTCAACACCTTCACCTGCGCCTCCGTCAAGCCCGTGAAACTGAACATGCCGATCTGATCGGTGATATGCGCCCAGCTCCCGGGGGTCTTCTTGGCCTCTAAGCGCTCCCTCAACCCGGTTCTCATCTCCACGATCCGCCCGCTCATGGTCCTCAGATCCTCCTCCCACTGGCGGAACAGCTCCGGGTCGTTCAGGACGAGACTGGCGATCCGAGCGCCGTAGGCCGGCGGGTTGGAGATCTCCGAGCGCTGCAGGATGGCCAGCTGGGACGCGACGTGGGCATTTGATTTGGATGCGTCGGCGCCGGGCGCAGAGACGAAGTGGAAGGCGCCGGTACGCTCGCCGTAGAGGCCGAAGTTCTTAGCGAAGGACTGCGCGACGCAGAGCTCGAAACCCTGCTCGACGAAGTAGCGGATTGCCCAGGCGTCTCTGTTCAGGTCGCCGGAGGCGAAGCCCTGGTATGCGCAGTCGAAGAAGGGGAAGAGGGCGCGGTCGCGCATGACGGATGCGACTTGCTTCCATTGGTCCTGGGTGAGGTCTACGCCGGTGGGGTTGTGGGCGCAGGCGTGGAGGAGGATGATGGAGCCGTGCGGGGCGGAGGATAGGGCGCTCAGCATGCCATTGAAGTCCAGGCCTTTTGTTTTGGCGGAGAAGTAGGGGTAGGATTGCAGGGTGAGGCCGACATTTGTGAAGATCTGGTGGTGGTTTGCCCAGGTTGGGCTGGAGAGGTAGATGGATGGCTTGGGGGTTGCGGGGTGGAATTTGGAGAGGAAGAGGGCGCCTAGATGGACGGCGCCTGTGCCGGAGATGGTCTGGAAGGTGGCGACGCGGGATTCGGCGATCGCAGGGCTAGCAGGGCCCAGGATGAGTCGTTGCGCGGCGCTGGTGTAGTCTGCCAGGCCCTTGATCGGGAGGTATTCGTGGTTGAGGCTGGGATCGTTGCGGATGAGGTCATCGGCCTGATTCTCTTCATTAGCATACAGCATATTTAACACGATAATATCCGGGATATTAATGAGGGTATGACCTTCTTGACAACAGGCAGAACCCAGGGTTTGGCGTTATCGTCGCGATAGGCGCCGATCACCAGGTCGACCTTCTTGTCTGATGGATCTTGGCGATAGGCCTGGGCCAGACCGAACAAGGGGTCCTCGGGCGCCGGGGGCACGACAGAGGCAGAAAACACAGGGGACGATAAGGAGCCCATGATGTGTGAGGAGATGGAAGCAAGACGAGATTTAGCGATGGCAGTGGTAGAGGGAACAGGAGAGGAGGAGGAAGAAGAGGAGGAAGAATGCGAATGCAATTGGGGCGCCATGATGACAGGGTGTTTATGATTATTTTTATCCAAGGGACAAGAACAGAGCCTGAAGTCACACCACCCTTGCCTTGCTGCTTGCGTTCACCGGGGGGAGAAAAAGTAAGTCGAAAGGCCGCAGGAATTGACTAACAGAATGATGCGCACGGTGAGGGGAGGACAATTATTCACAATCTGACAGGCATGTAATATAGATCCAGACCGGGATTTAAATAGATAGCATGATTCCCGAGTTCCATTAAATGCCTCAGATTCTGGAAGCTCCAGCTCCTGAAGACGACGAGATACCGAGGTGTCTTTCTCTGGCTCCCGATGGCAAGCGCATGACATCACATGCTCCTACACTTCGTTCTTTAGATGGGCAGATCTGGATAGGTACAGCTATCGCCCAGCAAGCAGCAGTGGTCTTCTAGTGAGTTCTACCAGTATACCTTGTCCAGGACATCCAGAAGAGTGAGACTGTTTGTTCCCCGTTGCAACAGTGCACTTGGAAAGCAACTATGTATGCAGGATGCGGGGAAAACCGCTCAGAACAAGACTCAATAAATTGCATCTTATTTTCTCCGAATCTCCAACTCCTCGACCACGAACCAGATGCCTTGAAATGTAATATTCTTGACATCCTCATTATTAGTCTTCAACTCATCTCACTGATACCTAGTGATAACAGGCCGGTAGAGATATATGTAGTACCTAGTACCTAGGTAAAAAGAAAAAAGAAAGCCGCCATCACCGAGGCCAGCCGTTTACGGGTTTTCCAGAATCCAACCTAACCGTCCCCAGTGGAGCACCCACCGCAGCAACCCTGACAATCAGGCCCGACATTAGTAGTTAATACAATGAGTATCCACCCTCACAGACTATGTACATAATCAAAATGGGACAACCATCCTGTAGGAATAGGTACATCTGGATAAATCTCGCACAAGACGAGAATTATCCGGACCCGGACTTGTTCCGAACTGATCCATACGGTATCTCTCTACCTTATAGGGCAGTTTACTACTACTGCAGTCGGTACTCGTAGTACTACTGAGTGAACAATTCGCAGGGATAATCCTCCTCTTTAAGGCAATCACTTACCTACATTACCTAGGTAGGTACGGAGTCTACCTCAGGTAGACTAAGGGAGATACCGGACAACAGTTGCCTGTCCGCTTTATCCCAGTGTCTGTCTGTGTCTGTTACTGTGCCTGTCCCTGAGGAGTCGGACTGTAGATTATACAGTCAACTTAACTGCCGGTGGCTTCGGTTAATAGCGATAGGGTGAGGTGCCCGTCAGATCAGACGGAGTGAAAATAACCGCCCGGGTGAACTCCCTCGTATGTAATCCCACCTCAGGCAGACAGGCATCCATCCATCCATGGGGGGCCGGGGCCCTGGCATTAGGAAGGAAGAAAAGTTGGAGATGATGAGAGTATATTCCCCTCACGGTACCTACCCAGGGAGTATTGACTATCTTTTTCTTCAAATTTCTGTTTACCTACTATATTTCCCCTCAGTTTTGGTGGTTCCAGTTCTGCCAGTGTTAGGTCCGGGTTCCCCCCTTTCTGTTCCCGGGTTCTCCTCACCCCCCGCCGCATCCGTCAGTGTCCACTTCTAAGGTAAGGAGCCTGGTGCCCGGTCTCCATCTTCGTCCGTCAGGATGGATTCCTCCCCCATCCGTCTGGAATAATAATGGGGTCGGTCGGTCTGCCCCTGTCTATCTACTTCCCCATGGGGTGTGAAGGGGATGGGGGTTTCCTCGCGACGGCTCTTCACCAGACCGACATTTTAGACTTTTTGACAAATGTGAGTATCTACATTGGTTGAAGTGTAAATAAATAATATGACGCAGGATGAATTGATTGAGTTATATTTACACAATCCCGTGCCTCTGCTGTCACATAGTGAAGATCAACATATATAAGAAACTAAAAAAAA